>JAWWEV010000011.1:19431412-19442015 GCA_035583235.1 Hafferia zeledoni
GCACACCCACGGGCACAGACACACCCACGGGCATGGGCACAGACACACCCACGGGCACAGACACAGACACACCCACGGGCACAGACACACCAACGGGCACAGACACAGCACACCCACGGGCACAGACACAGACACACCAACGGGCACAGACACAGCACACCCACGGGCACAGACACAGACACAGACACACAGACACAGACACACCCACGGGCATGGGCACAGACACACCCATGGGCGCGGGCACAGACACAGCACACCCACGGGCATAGGCACAGACACACCCACGGGCACAGACACACCCACGGGCACACGCGGGTTCCCCCTGCGCTGCGCGGAGCAGAGGCCGCTGCGGCGTGTGACAAGGGGGACGGCGAGCAGAGGTGTTCGCTCGCAGCAGGAGCTGCCCCCTCGTTCCTCCGAGCGCCAGAAAGCGTTTGTTATGAAAACTGCCCTTGTGGCACACGGGCCCCGGCTCTCTGCCGGCTCCCATTGCCACGCGATCCGGCTCCGGTCGCAGCACACCCGGGCCCGGCCCAGGCCGGTACAGCCCCGCGCGAAGGGGGCGGATCGGGCGCCGGGGAATACGCAGTGCACAGAGCCCTCCCTGCAGAGCATCCGCAATCCAGAGCTCTGATGTCATGGGCTGCAGGCAGCGCTCCAGCCGGGAGCGCACCATCTGCGCAGAGCCGCTCTGGGAGCCCGCAGCGCCCCGCACACACTGCCCACGCACAGCCCCATCCCGGCTGCGTGCCCAGGGACCGAGCGTGGCACACACGGGCAGGCCCTGCAGATGCCACAAGGGTAAGCCTGAAGGATCGCCAAGCATGGAAATTCTTGGATTGCGCTGCATATACAAGCTGCCGTACAAGAACTCATTTTGGAAGTGCTCTCAGGCTCCAGTCCAGCCTCCTACTCAGACTCAGCACGGAATTCATACCAGTTTTCCAGGGCTTTGTCAGTCGGATTGAACAGTCTGCAGGGACAGAGGCTGGCACACCTTTCCCAGTCCTGGTTTCAGTGCCTGACTGGCCCCATGGGGAAGCTGACTCCCCTCCCATCCTGCTCAGTAGCAGCCTTCCCTGTTTCACCTGGGGACAGCTGCCCTTGTCCTTTGACTGCACCCTTCGGTCAGAGGGGTTAGTGAGGGGACACAGACGGGCTGTCCAGTACCAGAAAGCAGCTATCAGGACCCCCAAGTCATCTCCAGCCAAACAAAGCCCAGTCCCTGAGCCTCTCCTGGGGCAAGTGCTCCAGCCCCTCACCATCATGCTGTCCCTCCTCACCACAATGTCCCAACCCAGATACAGCTGCACTATCGGAAACATTGCTCAGGTTAAGACCCACTGCTCTTCTCTCATCCACAGAACCCGTCACCTCATCACCAGAAGGCACTGAGGCTGGTCACACAATTCACTCTTGGTTAATCTGTGCTGGCTATTCCCAGCCATCTTCTCCGTGTGCTGACAGAAGGCACCCAAAAAGCCTTGGACCATGGTTTTCCTCAGAGACCAAACTGAGGCTGACTGCCTTCAGTCCCAGTTTTTTGTGGATGGGGGTAACCCCAGCCATCAGGAATCCCCCTGATCTCCACAACCTTTCAAAGATGACAGGAGCCTCCCTGTGACTTCTCCAGCTCTCTCCACACTTCGTCACCTTGTTGGTCCCCAAAAATGTCTGTCAATAACTGCTGACTCAGTCACCCCCAGTCCCAGGAACCCTCTCCTTGAACCTGCCTGTAAGCAGAAAGGCCTGGGGAGGCCCTGTCAGTGAGGACCAGGACAAGGAAGGCATGGAGTACCTCAGCCCACACCCAACAGAGCGTGAAGGTGTTTCAGCCCCAGCTGAGTAACTGCAAGATGTCAGTGCATTCCTCACTTATCTGTGAGATAACTGCTCTTCTGCAGCAGCTGAACAGCCAGGCTTGGTCAGAAACCAAGAGTGGCTTCTCCTGGACACTACATAGCCCAAGCAGAAAGCAGACCACAGATGTCTGAAGCAAAAGCCTCCACTGTCCCACAGTGGGAATCCTTGTATGCTGCAGGTTGGGTCAGTACTATCCAGGCTGGCTGCAAAAGCTTCTTCATTAAAAGGAAATGAGAATGCAGTTCTGTAACCTCAGAAATTAGAATGACCACAGTTCAGCACGCAGGTCACACACAGAAGAGATTAGAAATGTGCATTCTGTGAACTGGGAGGTTTTACACAGCGCCTGGAAGGGAAGGGGAGTCAGCAGGGGCAAAAGGGATTCTTGGGATAGCTGAAGGTCTGCCCAAGAGAGCAGCAGAGGGGGAGGCAGAATTGTTGCAGGTTAATGTTAAAAAACAGAGTGAAGAGGCCAAAAATTACTTTTAGGGGCAACTTGCTGGAAGCATGAAAACTAGTAAATTCTTTTTCAAATACATGAGGAAAAGGAGGCAGGCCAGGGATTCTGGCAATGAAACAAGTCAAGATTAAAGGGATTACTCAGACTATACAACAGAAAAATAATCTTTTTGGTTTGTTCTTTCATCTAAATTCAGTGCAAAGGAACTTGAGAAAATTACTGTGCCAAAACTCCTGGCTTTTACTTGTACTTTTTACTTGGATGTTTACTGGGTACATTGGAGGTCCCATTTCACCCTGAAGGGATTAAGTTACAGAACAAACCATCAACTCTAACACATCTCCAGGACCAAACTGTTTTCACCTCAGTGTTAGAAGATCCTTCAGAGGTAATTCCTCTAAATATAAATTCTCTTGCTAAAAACTCCTATGACAGGTGGCTATTGCAATGCCAGTTTTTAAGGCAGACATTAAGGGGTTTAATGAAACTATGAACATGTAAATCTAATGCAAATTATGGCACAAAATACTGAAACCCCCCACCAACCAACAAACCCCACACCCAACCAAACCCCAGTGTCAGCCACACATAAATAAATCAGACATAATACTGGTGAGGAGTTGGCAGGGATCTTGTACAGAGATTGCTGCCATGCACATCTAGGGGCTTCATTCAGTGAAGTCAAACATATAGAGTAACAGGGAGACTCTGTTCATATAATTACTCAGATTTCCCTGATTAGGAGGTCTTGAAACTAAGTTGTCATTAGATTAAAAGTAAGGTCCTGTCATGAATGAGCAGTTGTTTGGAAAGAGTGAAAGGTAAATTTTAACCATAAAACAGTTTAACCTGGGACACCTTCTGTTGCTTGAGCTGGAACCTATTCTGTTCATCACAACTAGGAAAGATCTCAAAAAGGGACTTAGTAAGGTGCAATCTCCTGGTGAGCCCAAGTGATGTGGCTGACAACAGTTATGATGCTTGACTGGAAGTCACTGAAGGACCTCACAGAGAGATGAAATTCAAGTAGATGTTTCTCCCCAGTGCATCACTTACCAACCCCAACAATACACAAGTTGGACCCCTGAGTGTCTGTTAGCAAAAGGAACAAGTTTGCAATACCCCTGCAAAAACATCAGCTTGATTTTCAACAGCAGCCAAAAAGTCAAAAAGTCCTGGACACATCGATGGAGGGAGGAGGGATCTCTCTAAGAATGCAAAATGCAAAGGTGTCACTGCTGTCTGTGTAGGTCCCTGAGGCACAAACTGCTGCAAGACTATGCTGGGAAAATAACACAAGATGCTACAATATTATCACTGTTCCACAGGTGTTTGGCACTGCCTACTTTTGGAAGCACAATATTGGACTCAGCCCTGACACAGTCATTCTCACAGTCCTATATTGTTAGAATTGTTCAGTTAGAGATTGTCACAGGGATGCAGCAGAAAGCAATAATTCTCCAGGCAGTTTCTCAAGAAGCCCCCACAAGGCAAATGAGTGACAGAGGAGAAATTATTTTGAGGCCAAATCCAGTTACAAGAGGACTTTCAACCATGAGAAAACAGTCTCCTGCTCTTCAATTTTCCCCTTCAAATAGTAATTAGTGCCTATTTATGGTAAACAGAAGTAGTGAATAAAAACCAGTTCCATTGCCAATTTGCATTGCTCTAGAAACAGCCCAAGGTCATCCATGTCAGCTGGTCTGTTTAAGTCAGAGGGGTAACTCAGGTGTATAAGAGGTAGATTCTTGTTCCCCAAAAGTATGAACAGTAGCATTCTCTCTAACCCAAATTAAACTGGAATCCATGCAGAGCTGAACCAGTATTTCTGCACTGGCAATTTGGCTCAGAGTCAGCTTGACTATTTAATGCTAATCCCAGATCATCTCTACTTGCTTTGTGCTGTTCCAAAGCAAAGTGAGAGTCTTGTTCTCCCGTGCTCCTGGAAGCCCAGGTTTTGAGCAGACTCACAACCCACACTGGAGATGAGCTGGGAACTCAAAATGAACAGTATCCTCAGACAGGATACAAAGTCAAAACTGGCTTTGTAGGTACAACGACCAGAGGTGACTGCCATCATCACATCAGACATGGGATTGTCTCAGTGAGATATTCTCTGAATTCCATATTTTAATCAACTATCAAATACTGGTATTGCACTATTAAAGAAGAAAAAAAACAAAGGAGAACTTCATATTCTTTGCCTGATACAGTCAATAATCAGTCTGTACTGGTTTCTCACAAAAGCCTGTCAGGAGACCTGCCAGTGAAGACGAAGTGTTTGTCAGAGCAGTAACACCAAAGTACCTATTGAAAGAGGCAGGTGTAGCCTTACAACTTCAGGACAAGGAAAAGCAGCAAGAGATCAACCATCTCACTGTCATGAGGCATAAGATTTCTCATTACAGAGCACCAGACATACTCTGGTCAAAGAAGAGCTGCACAGAGGACATAAGGATTTAAGAACTCACCTTTAAGAAGTGACAGTAATACTTGTCTGGATTGGGAATGAGGCAGTCAAGAATAAAAAGTAAGGCCAGTGTTTTCCAGCAGTTTTTCTGTCCTGCTTATGGCTAAGACCCAAAGGAGAAAGGCCAGAATATCCCTGCTTAAATAATAACAATATTAAAGCAAACCACCAAGCTAAAAATCTAGTCCTTGAAAGAGGGGCTGCCTGGGTGAGCTTCTGTAGCACTTCTCAACCTCCCCGCTCAGTGGGCAGTTGGGAAGATGTCACAGGGGAAGGAAACAATGCTCCTGGAAGCAAAATTCAATGGCCAGCTCAATTATACCAATTCAATTATGCAAATGCAGAACTTGCTCAGTACCCCTCCCAAGCCATTACAATTTAATAAGCTGTCCAAATTAATTCTGAGCTCTTGCTGTGCAATTTGGAAACCGTCATCACCCTGAGCTGGCACACGTGTAAGGGCAGGCGTGGAGCGGTGCTTGGTCTGGGCTGAGGGAGGACACGAGATCTTCCTGGCACACAGAGAGCACCCACCCCCAGCCCACAGAAACAACAGCTGATTTGGGAGTTACGGGGCTGCATCCAGGGCAGAGCTTTAACTTCTTTGTTTAGCAACATCAGAAAAAAATGAACAGCTCCAGAGAGGAAATGGACTGCTGGGAGCTCTATCCACATCCTCTGCCTCTAACAGGGGTGTTGGGAATCTCTTTGGTGACACGTTTGAAACGTAAGGGAAACACATTTTTTACTTGGCCACAATAGAAAATTCACTCACATAGTTCATGTAAATACCACTGCAAGACAAAAATAACCAAAAAGGGTACTTTGTAAATATAAAGGTCAACATAGAACTTGTTTAGCATCTGATAAAACTTCTCAGGTCCAATTCTAGAAAAAAGAGGTATTTGAACTCATCTGACAACTTCAAAGTTGCACAGACCTACCCCCATAACTTCTGTTTATACCTGCACAGTTTAATAACAACAGGAGGAACGTGGTTAGCAGAGATCTAACATGACATGCAGGACCGTACCTGGTGCCAGTTCCAACAGGGCAATATTGGAACGCTCCCACAGCTGAGAAAGCTCCACCCACCAGCCTGGCTCAGGCTGGGAAGGGCTGAACCAAAGGAGAAAGCTGGGCTGAATAATAAATGCTGGAGAACACGTCCTACAAATTCATCCCATGAACATTCCCTTCAA
Source organism: Hafferia zeledoni (assembly GCA_035583235.1). NCBI lineage: Eukaryota > Metazoa > Chordata > Aves > Passeriformes > Thamnophilidae > Hafferia > Hafferia zeledoni. Next base: position 19,437,408 of record JAWWEV010000011.1, read on the forward strand.
ATACATCACCCAAATGAAGTAAGGACTGGCTTGTGAAGAACAATAAGCAAACCCCAGAACAACAGTGACTTAGTGGGTGGGGTTTGTTCTGAGATCCCAAGGACCTTAAAATTGTTGGGGAATATTCATTCTCAAGTCCTTGTGAGTCCAAACCAGAAACAGGTTCTTGTTTATTTGCTGAGTGTTTCTGAAAAGTAGCAGACAGTTAAAAAAGCCCCAAACAAACAAAACCCCACACATAGTTGCAAAGAACTGGTGGGTCTAACAGACACTGTTATGAAATGTTTGTACAGCAGTGGATATTCCAGTGTTTAACAACAGATGAGAAACATTCTGTCTTAGAATAAGTAACTCCTCTGCACCAGTAAAGACACAAATTTTTCTGCACTATCCCAGGTCTCAAGACTGATAATGCAGATGCCCCATTTTTTTTTCCACTCCAAAAAAAGCTACTTGCAAAAAACAAACCCAAATTAAAAAAAAGTAAGAATTGGCTTCTTCATATGTGGATGTGAACTTGAATGAAAGGGACATCACAGCCAGTTCCATAGTCTGTAAAAATAGGGTGTCCCTGGTGTTGTAGGCATAAACCTCTCAAATAAAAAAAAGACAATTCTCAGAGAGAGATGTTAGTATTAGCAAACCACTGGAATATCTTTCCAAAAAACTATGGCCACTCTGAAATAATGTAAGAGAATACTTTGGAACACAGAGGGTAAAAACCATTCCAATGGGGAAGCCTGTGTTCATTCATGAATATAAAGTGAGCAAAACCAGTGGGCTGGGGGTGCCAGTCTGCTCTGCTCCACCAGGATTCCAAAGGGAGGGTTGGACCCCCTGGACACGGGGGTTATAAAACTAACAGGTCAATCCTGTGAGACAAAACACAGGGAAAATTAAAATAAGAGGCAGAGACAAGTGAATTGCTGCAGGTTGTGCTGTAGAAGAGGTCCCTGCAGCTGTGCCTTGTTGGGATGGTAACAAGGGTGAGCAGGTAGCCATGGGTCACCTGACAAAGGCCCACAGGCTTTGCAGAGTCATCCTCTGACTGCTTTTTGGCAAAATTCAGTCTATGCCTCTCTTAGAAGCTGTGGGCATGTTTGGTGTTCCTTTCTTGTGTAGTTACTGTGGTTGCCTATTCATTAGCGTTAGATTTGTTTTGTTAATTCATTAGTAACATCAGCCCAGCAAACACTGTGTTGTTGGAACGATTACAGTCACTCTGGTCTTACCCTGGCTCTCTTTTCATCCTATTCAAAACGCAGTGGCACAGAAGGAAACCTACATCAAGTCAAACAAGCAAGCAATTAGAAACAAGCTTGCCATTGGCAGCTGTCTGAGGGGAAAAACAAACCCCACAGCAAAACAACAACAAAAATCCTTTTCTTCAAATCCAAGCTTTCAGAGGCTGTGTATCTACTGACCTGTATTTTCTTCTTCTCAGTTGATAATTTTTCCTTGAAGATGCAACACGGTAGGAATTAGACACTTCAGGATGCACCACTTCCATACCAGGATCTCAACACAGAGAACTCCTTCATCACTGTTCTATATAACACCTTTACAAAGAACCATTCACTGAGATCTAAATGTTTATTCTGTTCAAGTGCTGTAGTGAATAATCAGAAACTGTCACCCCAGGACTCAGGACATTAGTGCAGATATCTGTGTTTGGCAGAGTTCACAGGCTGTGTTCTAACCTAATCCAAACCAAGTGTCTAGTTTTTACCAAACACAGCCACTGGCAGACCATTGACAGGAACAGCAAAATGGAATAGCATCCGTTTTCTACCCTGGTTTTCCACTGCAAAGATAAAGAGGGTGCTCTCAGTAGTTTACTGAGCGTTTCAGGGCATGTTCAAAGTTAAGCACGCACCACTGGCTGGGGAGGGAGATGAGCAAGGAGAACACTGGTCCCACAAAGCTTTTACTATCAGGGAGCAGCAAAAGTGGCTTGTGCAGCAGGAAAGGTGAGCCAGGAAAGGAACAGTAAGGCAGGCAGGGCAGTGCTGTCACTGAGTGAAATGCAGTGCCAGGGTACCTGAGCAAGGAGAGCAGAGCAGGCCCAGCAGCAGCAGCAGGGTGAGCAACGAGCAGGCCCAGGGCCAAAGCAGGAGCCAGCAGGTCAGACACAGGGAGGCTCAGGAAAAGGCAAGGTCTCCTGCTTGAAACCAGCTCCTAAGGCACAGCAGAGAGAGCCCAGGTGAAACTTCTCCCTGCTTGGCTCTGTCCCAGCAGCCTGACCTGGGTCATACAGCTGCAGCACAGCAGGGCCAAGCCAACCCTGGGGCAGGGCTGCAGAGCTGGGGGGCACTCAGGCCCCCCACACTGAGGCTTGATTTGTCCTACTGACCACTCACAGCTGAGGTCCTAACCCAGTCTCTTTGGGCAGCAGGACTCATTCTCCAGGACAGTGATGCTGATAGACTAGAGGCAGGGGAAATTACATCTCCTCCTTGGATGGCACTGTTAGAAATGTGGACCCTGAACTCGGGGGGCTGGCCGGAAGAAAAGGAAAATTGAGCAGATCAGCCTTAGTGGGGAAAAAACACTGTGGGCTCCCTCTGGTCAAAAGGGTACAACCTGGGCTAGTCAGTCTTGCTGCTCTTGCAATTTCACATTCAGTTATTACCATAATTTCCAAGAGTAAGGTTTACTTGTAGTTCTAGAAAGTTTGTATGATCTATCTCGCCAGGATTGCAGTTGTGCTTAGATGGGATCCAAACCTCCTGACTGAGCTCCATCACAACAATGCAGGTTAGTGCTGTGGATGGGGAGAGGGGGTGGTCCTGGAGCACTGCTGAGGCCAGTGGCTTGTGCACAACACCTCGAAGGAGCATATCCCAGAAATTAGACAGGCCTGGGAAAACTCTCTGGGTGTCAAGTAAGCTCCTTGCATAAGAGCCAGGGCAGTGTGAGATAGTTTGGGAGGGGTTGAGATGAGAGTGTTCAGGACACTGTGTCTAGAGTTTGGCAGAGCATGTGATACAGGGAGGTGTATATGACAATGTGGACTTGGTGGGAATTTGCTTGGATGTTATTTCAGTCCTGTTGGCTTGGTTCGGCACGGGAGGGTGTTTCTGGCAGTAAGTTGAAGAAGGAATTGGGCATTTTACAAGCAGTGTAACAGTAGGCTGAGTGTGACAATGAAGATGCTGTGCCTCGGAGTGAAATCAAGTTATGGTCTGGGGATGGCCACTGAGTGTTTGCTGGGAGGACTTGAGGGTGTGGAAGATCTGCTTGGCAACCTGGCAGAGGCACCAGTGAGCACACAGGAGGCTGTACCTGGGGTGTGTGGGAACAGTGTCAGGTGGGCAATGAGCTGCACAGCTGGATGAGCACCACAGGTTCTAAGTGAGTATCGGGAGTCAAGCCCCAAATTCCTGTATTTTGTGTGCACACCCATTTTGTGTTGGGCTGGAAAGCTGGGGGGATTCGTGAGAAGTAGAAACTAAAAGGTACAGGTGGAACTCCTCAGTTAGTTTCACATGGGCAACTCTAGGTGAACACGGAGAGGGCCATGTGGGAAAAAGCAGCAGCTCCGTCAGGCTGTCCCCGAAACGCCAAGCAGGGAGGGGCTGCCTGGTGGCGCTGGCAGTGTCACAGCCCAAGCCCCGCGGTCCTACCGAGGAAATACAGCAACTTCCCTCCGTAACCCCCGTCCACTGGTCACACCTGCCCGGGGCGGTACATCCCCTGCCACTGCGGTACCTGCGGTCACACCTGCCCGGGGCGGTACATCCCCTGCCACTGCGGTACCTGCGGCATGCGGCGGGACCCCGCGGGCAGGCTGCTGTGTGCGGTACCTGCGGCGTGCCGCGGGGCGTGTGCGCTGTGTGCGGGGTCTGTGTGCTCTGCAGCCCCGCCACAGCTCCCTCGGGACCGCCCGGTGTGTGTGCGGGCACAGGGGGCACAGGCCCCGTTGTGTGTGCGGGCACAGGGCCCGGTGTGTGTGCGGGCACAGAGGACACAGGCCCCGTTGTGTGTGCGGGCACAGGGGGCACAGGGCCCGGTGTGTGTGCGGGCACAGGGGACACAGGCCCCGGTGTGTGTGCGGACAGCCCGCGGCTCAGCCTCGCAGCGCCGGCGGGAGCGCGCCAGGCCCGGGGCGGGACGAGACGCGGCGCCCGCGAACGTGAGCGGGGAGAGCGGGAACAGCGCGGGGCGGGGCGTGCGGCGAGCACCGAGGCCATGGCTGGGCTGAGCCCGTGGCGGCCTCTCGCTGAGCCGGCGCGCCCCCGCTCCCGGTGCGGGCACGCGCACACCCCGGTTCCCCCCAGGCACGCCCCCGCTCCCGACGCGGGTACGCGCAGCCCCTGTTCCCTCTCCGGGCGCGCCCCCGCTCTCCCCCAGGGCGCTCTCCCGCTCTGGGCCCGAGCACTCGCCCCTCCGGGCGCACCACCGCTCGGGCACGCGCGGGCCCCGCTCCCTCCCTCGGGCACGCGCGGCCCCCGCTCCCTCCCCTCGGGCACGCGCGAACCCCGCTCCCTCCCTCGGGCACGCGCGAACCCCGCTCCCTCCCTCGGGCACGCGCAGCCCCGCTCCCTCCCTCGGGCACGCGCGGCCCCCGCTCCCTCGCTCGGGCACGCGCAGCCCCGCTCCCTCCCT
>JAWWEV010000011.1:19442156-19458793 GCA_035583235.1 Hafferia zeledoni
GGCCGCACGGCCCCCGCGCTGCCGCCGCCCCGGGCGGCCCCCACCAAGGTGACACCCCGCCGGTTCGGGCCCCCGCCCCGGGGCCACCCGCGCCCGCCGCCCGCGCGGGCCTTCTTCTCAGCGCGGAGCCGGCGGCGAGCGAGCGGCGGCGATGAACCCGGTGAATGCCACTGCTCTCTACGTGTCCGCGAGCCGTCTGGTGCTCAACTACGACCCGGGGGACCCCCAGTCCTTCTCCGAGATTAACAAGCTCCTGCCCTACTTCAGGCAGTCCCTCTCCTGCTGCGTGTGCGGTGAGGATCTTTCTTTTGTTCCTGCACAATGAGGCTCCCCGGGGCTCCCGCCGGGGCCGGGGCTGTGCCGGGGCCGGGCTGGCCTCGCCCCGGCCCGGGGCAGCTCCAGGGAAAGTTTGGCGGCCCCGCCGGGGGGGCGGCTCGGGAGGGTGGAGTGGGAAGTGTCGGGATGAGCCCGCCCCCGGCCGGGGCAGGGCCGGGGCTGCCCCGCGACTCGGGCCGCGATCTCTCCGTGTCGTGCCCGCTGCGGTACCTGCCGTGGCCCAGGTAATCGCTTTGCCAAAGCCGTGGCTGAGAGCGAGCCTGGTCAAAGACACTCAAAACAGTCCCCAGACCGTCGGGGCAGGGGAAGAGGAACTTCTAAGTGTTCCCTCCCCCCCAGCCTTGAAATGTAAACAAAAGGTGATTCCGATCGAAACCCGGGACTTTTGAGCGGACATAAACAATAATAGGGGTTATTTTATGTGCCTAGCAGATAGTTATCCTGTGACAATAATGACCATAAAAAGCAAACGGACCGAAGGCCTGCTAGGCTTTCCCCACTCCCATCGCCCCCAGAAAGCGTTGTGTATCCTGTGGGCAGAGGCAGCGTCCGGAATTTCGGTGCTCCAGCCTGGAGCGCTGGGAGGGAGTTGGGTCCTGCTGCGTTTGCGGAGCGGGGCACGTGTCCGTTCTGGGAGGAAGCTCCGGAACGAGCTGCCAGCCTTTCCTGAACTTCCCTCTGCGGCCTTGGGCCGTGTCGGGAGAGGGCTCAGAGCTCTTGGACCTCTCGGCTGATTAGTTCTGTTAATTTTTTGCCTGCGGTAGTTTTGAGCCCTGCGTGTCTGTATTTTCCTGACAGAGTTGACTCGTGTCCGCTGTGCTTGCCTGTGTTTGTTATTGCCGGGGTGTGTGCTCACACTCAGCTTTATCAATTGAAATATTGCATTTCTTTTCAGAAGGGTTTCAGCCGTTCAGGCTGCTAAGCTCGTCTTGGATGCTTCCTATCCTCTAGCTAGTGGCTCCTCCCACTTAAAGTCTTGGAAAATAGGGATCTGTTTGTACTGGGAAGGAGGGAGCCCGTTCCCAGGATCTCTGCGTCGTCACTTCCTGAAGTAATTTGAGGTGGTTTTTCCTCATGGAACCCTGGTGTCAGTATCGATGTACCTCTGCTCTTTATTTCTTGTTACCTTAGGCTGGTTAATTCCAGCCCTGACTGTGACTCTTTCCCATAAATCCTTCCTGCTTGGGGTCAATCAGCAGAGTGCTTTTGCCTGAAAATATGCAAATACTGTTCTGATTTTATTTTATAAGCTGTTTACACAGGGACTGTGTGTTTGTAGCTGCTGTGCTGTCTGGCCTTTCAATTTAAGCCTGGTCTTCTGAAATGTGTTCTTTGTTCTCCTTGCCTTGACTTCTTCCCTTTTTGGCCTTTTGCAATGTTTTACACTCTGTGCTATTGAAATCATCTATTTTTAATTTGTGCCTGCCCAAATTCCTGAGTATTTTTTCCCTTCTTCAGCTTTTTTTCTTGCTTGGCTTTTCTGTCACTCTGAGTTTGGTAGAGCAAATCTCACTTTTTAGTTTGTTTTCTCCTTTTGCCTTGTGCCTCCATGGCTATCCCTACTCACAAACTACCTCTTGCTGGTTCCACCTTCTCTCTTCATCCTTTATTTTCTTGTAATGTCAGGGTTATTCCTTTGGTTTATATTTTTCTTTCGCTGTGGCCAGCTCTCAGATAACTGTAGCTGCTGTTTATTTCGAGTCTTTAGCCTGGGAGTGATTACCCGGCCTTATCTCTGCCTGCTGGGCTCCTGTTTGTGGCGTGGCACCTCCACAGGCCTCAGGAAATTCCAGGCTCCGTGCAGCCCTACAGTAAGAGAGTTTCTGGCCTGCAGTTCCTCAGGGTCTTTCTTGACCCTGCAGGCAGAACTGCCCACTCTGGGGTTTCCCAGCATTCAGAAACCTGCAGCTCACCCTGGTAAAGGCAAATCCACCTTCTTTTCCTCATTTGCTTGCTGTGTTGCTTTTCGCCCACTTCTGTCACGGGTGGATATTGGTGCTTCCTTTGCTCTTTGGCCCTCTGATCTCACTGGGGTGTTTTTAAAATGCTCCTTTTCTCTTGTGTACTTTAAATATGCAGGAGCTCTTAGCACTAAAGGTATTTAAACCCTGTGCGACTGTCAAAACCTTTTTAACTTGGGTGTTTTAAAAGTACTGAAGTAAAAACTCCGTTGAGAGATCACAACAGTAGGTGCTGTGACAACCCAAAACTTTACACTGGGGGGCGTTTTTGTTTGTTTGTGGTTTTAGGGTGTTTTTGCTGGTGGTTTTTAATTTGTAAAAGCTTTTCAGAAGCTCACTCTTTTCTGCCCTGGTTGTCTGTTCAGACCGTGGGATCCAAATGTGTGGCTCTGGGTTCTCGTAGACAGAACTTTGGGTGTCTGGTGCTTTCCTTGCACAGACCTTGGGAGATGCTGTTCAACAGCCACGCTTTGTTGGGGAAACGCTGCCTGAATTATCAGTACTGGTTAAAGCCTCCAGGCTTGGACTGGTGGGAATTCCCATGGGAGGTTCGTTCCCAAATTAGTGCTCTTTGTGCCGTTCCCTCAGTGTGTAATGGCTGTGCATTCTGTAACGCTTTGTTGTGCCGTAGGTGTTAATTCCACACTCAGGGTTGTTCCTTTAATTTTAGGGAGCTGTTTTTAGGGGAAATGAGTGCCAGCCGTATGAACCAGCCACCGTTCCGGGACTGCCTGTTCGCAGTGCCCGGCCCCTTTCCTTGGGATCCCACGGTGTTTCACACAGCTCCCAGAGCAGGGCTGGCCGCAGCTTTTGGGCCCATGTTAGTTCTGAAATTGTAATTCCAGCTGGGCTTTCAGGTCGGGGTTGGCAGAGGCGGAGCTGCAGCAGCAGCGGCAAGCCCGGTGTGAACACGGCAAGGCGCTGCGAGGCTCTGGCGCTGCTGGGGGGGCCGAGTCTCCCTCCGGCCTCGGGGGGAGAAGGGCTCAGTTCTGCTGCTGCTGCGGCCACTCCGGGGATTTCTAGGACTTGTGTGGTCATGTGACAGTTTCCTGGATAGTGCTGGAGGTGATACATCATCCTTTTACAGAGATGTGTAAGACAATTTTTCCTAGAGCTTTTAAAACTTAAAAATAACTCTGCCGAGTGTGCATTAGGCAGGAGGTCTGTGCCTTGTGTGTTTGGAGGATGTGAAAGACGAGTTCCAGGCTCTGAAATACAGTGATTATTATTAAGGTGCGTGTTCACACCACATTTAATTTAAAAATAGCTGAGTAGAATTTTCACAGCAAACTTGTATGTTTTAAAAGTTCTGCCTGCTGGGATAAAATTCACTTAACGGTGCCTTTCTCAGGTTCCAAACCACGTAGGTCACTGCAGTCAGTCAGAGGTTCAGCTGGCTCTTCAGCAGTAACAGCCCTCTCTGAAACTCAGTTAAAATGCTGGTAAGAGATAAAATTGCCATTCAGATCAGCTCAGCTTTTCATCCATGGAAAACTTCATCCTGGAACCCCTGAAAGATATGTAAAAGGTGTGTGGAAGATTGTTCTTGCTGCTATGGAATGGGAAAGTGCCTGGGAGGTGGCAGGGCTGTGGGACAGGAACCCGGCTGGGGCTGGGGCTGGGAAATACAGGATGAGAGTGTAGTTCTTGTTTTACACATCCTGTAATCCCGGGAAGGGGATGTGAGACAACACGTGGCATTGGGAGATTAGGGGTGGGGAGGAACAAAGAACCCCCATGGCAGCAGTGCCTGGTGCCTCCTGCAGCCCCACCCGGTGTTTGAGGGGGCTCCTGGGGGTCTGGGGCAGGGGGTGGGGGCTCAGTGGGGCAGGAGCATTGTGGAAGTAACTCCCAAGCATGGGAATGCCAGAGAGTGCCAAAAAATAAAATAAAAACTGCTGACTGACTGTTTTCCTGTATAAAGATTAGTGCAGGGATGTTATTTCCCTCCTGCTGTAATGTAAATGTAATAACCTATTTTTGAGAGTTCTGTGCTGCCAGTATGAGTTGAATGGAGTGCATAACATAATTACATGTTATAGTCAATTGTACTTATCAATATAATTATGGGGCCCATTCTACTAGCTATGTTTGAAATTTCCCCATGTAGTTGTGTAAAATTTTCCATCCTCGTGCTGTTTTTTCCACCTGAAGGCAGCTCCTCTTCTTCCTCACCCCTCTCTTGTGTCCCCCACACCCTCCCTGGTGTGGGTGCCCTCCGGGGTGGCCCAGGGAGAGCTCAGTGCTTTGGGCTGCACTTTGGCATTGGGACACGATGGGGATTCAGCCTGGGTGGTTTGATTGAACTTTTATGAGAACACTTCTGCAAGTTTGGAGAGAAGCTGCACCACCAGCAAGGGGAATCCCAGGGAATTCCAGCTCTGGAGTGTGCAGGGTCCTCCTTGCACTGATGGCATGGAGACAACCTGCTGTCCCTCTGAGAAGGGAACAGAGCTGGGTGGCACCCAAACAGACTGGAACTTCCTAGAAAGTTCAGTTTCCTGTCACAGAGATGGAAGGAGGGAGAAGAAACAAATTCCCACTATAATAAAGCTGAATATATGCATGGTACAGGATTTTCTGTTTGGGAAGTGAGTGATGGTGGAGTGAGACTTGGATATCACAGTCTTAAAGTGAAAACATGTATTTAAGTTTTGTGGTGGAAGAGTTTGGCCTAGTACTCTCCTTCGTTGTCCATTCTCCATGGATTAAGGAGAGTGAAGGCCAGTTCATGATCAGAGACAGATCAGAGCTGCCTTTTATGCTTGAAAAGTGATCTGGTCTGTGCTTTTTTAAGGTACTTTTTTTCAATGATGTTTTCTTTTTTCCTCCATTTTCAGTGATGAAAAATATTGTTCAGATATCACATGATGGTAGTTTCTAAAAGTATGTTATTTTTTCCTCAAAAATTACATGAATAGTTACCAAAATACTTCCCAAATTCTGAAGAATGTGCAAAATTACCTGAATTTCTGAAGAATGTGCAAAATAACCAGAATCTCTGGAATAACCAGAATCTCTGGAACAACCATTGGGGAGCATCGACCAGGGCACTGAATACCTATCAAATACCTCCTGCTGCAGGGATTCCCTTTCTTCTTGTTTTGGAGAAGCAGTTGTCTATCAACTGTCCACTCTCACGTCTCTGAATACTCTGGTTTTTAGCCAAGAACATGTTGGATGATTTCCTCTCAAAATCTCCCTGCTCCCAATTCCCTGCTTCCCTTTCCTGTTTTTAAATCCTGTGTGAGACTCCTGGGAGAACAGTGTGGGTAACGTAGACTTCTACCAGTTGAGCTTCAGTTGGTTTCTAAACTAGAAATGCTGCTCTGTCTGGGAAGGAAGTCGAGGATTAGGTGGAGAAGTGGCTCTGGTTTCCCCCATGGCTGGTGGGTTTCCAAAGGGGTTCAGTGTTCTGCTGGGATGGGAGAGGAGTGTTCCTGTTGGGAGGTGATGGCTGGGCTCTGATGGTCCCCCAGGACACTGATTATACCCCTGCCTTCTGGAGTGTTTAAGGAGAAGTTGGTGTGTTGCCAGGAGGCACCTTGGTGGGGAGGGCTGAGCTGTCCTGGGCTGTGGGCATGGGGCACTCAAACCCAGGTTCTCCAGGTTTGTTTTCCTTGCAGTCTTAAGGTTTACAGCTCAGATTGTCTAAATACAGACTAAGCATTCCTGGGTGTTCCCTTGGAGTTTTCTGTGAGGCCAGAAAACATTCCTGGAGTGTGGTAAATGCCTGCCCAGCACAGCCTTCCTTGGGCTCGGGGCTGCTGGGGCAGTGCGGGTTTCCCTGCTCCCCTCAGGGTTGCTTTGAGGTGCTGTGTGTGCTGAGCCTCAGGCCCCGCTCAGGGCTGGCTCCCTCTCCAGGGGCACAGCCTGCTCCCAGAGTGCACGGCTAACCTGGTGCAACCCCTTCTGTCTGGGGGGAAAAAGGGGCTTTCATTCTCTCATGTTTGCCTGGGGAATGTGATCCACTCCATCTAGAACTTTCAGAGCAGGTTTTAACTCTTAGGAGCGTTTCAGCTGCCCATGGAAACACGTTAAACTAATCTTACACCCAAAGGAGAAATGTTAACTTTACTGTTTGAAACCTCTGAAAGTACAGCAGCCTTGACTTTTGGAAAACATCCTTATGTGAAAAGTTTACACTGGATGGTGAAAAAGATGAATTTAGCTAATTTTTTTTAGCCTCAAAGTTTGAACTTTACCACCTAGTCTGTTAAAAGTACATTTAGAATTCTTCCAGTCAGGGATCTCGTAAACACAAAGACTTTCAAACACAAATATAACTTTGACATAGGACTTGGTAAATACATTCTCTTGTTTCTTATGCAGGGTGTGAAGTCTGAGAACAAGGCAATCCTATCTGCACTTCAAATGCAATTTATTGTCATAATTCTTTTCCTTGAAGTTTAGCTAAAGAGCTTGGCTGTATTTCTCCACATAGGCAGAAAAATAGACTGTCTTCTGGTCCTGGTCCGTTTGAGTTCCCGTGGTGTTCAGGCAGACACTGCAGTTTTGATTTCTCCAAAGAGTTGTGCAAGCATTAATTCATTACTCACAACATCCCTATATGAGGGTAATAATTCCTGTAGTTAGTATTTTCTAGTTGTTTGTTGCTGGAGGATGCTTAGGAATATGCAGCAGCCAGCGGAATGTTTTCTCTGATGAAACTTTGAAATAAATGTTTTCAGTTGGTTGGGGTGGGGGGCATTTAAATGCTGTTTGTGTGTCCCACGTTTCCATTTCACCCTGTGGGGAACCTGTCAGTGGTTGTGACTGTCTGGTCAGATTCCAGTGGCTGCTGTGGGAGTTTGGGGGATCTGGGCCCAGGGTGGTGTCAGGAAGAAATGCTGTCACTCAGTTCTCAGGTGAGCTCTCACTGGTTCTCAGAAAGAGCTGTGTGCTCAAAGGCCTGGGGGATTTTATTTTTTTATTTCTAGTTTTTGGCTGAGTAAAACTATTTCTGTCTACAAAACCTTGTCTCAAAACACATTTCCAGTGGTGGTGTGAGCTCCTCTTGCCCCCCCATGTTTCACAGAGGTGGGTTCAGAGCTGTTCGTGGGAGCACCAGGGATGTGTGTCCGTGTCCCTCAGCCAGGACAGGAGTCTGGTGGCTGTGGGTGCTGCTGTGTCTGGGAACGCTGGAGGGGGTGGGATCCCTGATCCCTGCGTGACGGGCACCTCTGTCGGGGGGCCAGGCAGTTCTTGGGCTGAGAGGAGCTGCCTGGAGCACTTGGGCAGGGGCAGGACAGACGCGGTCTGGGGAGTCCAGCTATTGGTGCAGTGTTGGTGAAGGAGCTCGGCCCCACCGCGGGGCAGGGCTGGAGGCCTCGGGAGCTGTGCATGGAGCCCCTTCCCTGGCCTGGGAGCTGTGCATGGAGCCCCTTCCCTGGCATGGAGCCCCTTCCCTGGCCTGGGAGCTGTGCATGGAGCCCCTTCCCTGCCTTGGGAGCCGTGCATGGAGCCCCTTCCCTGGCCTGGGAGCTGTGCATGGAGCCCCTTCCCTGCTGTCCCACGCTCGGCGGGTGGCCCTGGCGCTGCCCTGAGCTGGAGTGCTTGTGGTTGCCTCCTGCTCCTGTGAGGATCCGGCCCGCTGCAGCCCTCCCAGTGCCTCCATTCCCTGCGGGTGGCTGACAGACCGTTCCCTGCCGCTCATCCCCTGCCTGGCCCCAGGTCGCTCTGCAGGCAGCGCTCGGGGCTCATCCCGCCCGGGGAGTGCTGGGCGTTGGGAGCGGCGGTGCTGGTGCGTGGTTTGCCTTGAGCTGCTCGCTCTCCAGTGGGCTCCAGCTGATCATTCCTTGGCTGGAAAGGTGCTCTCCGGGCTGGAAGGGAGAGCGAGGCTTTTCCTTCCAGGAGCTGCTGAAGTTGTGGAGCTGCAGGTGGGTGGATGGCTGGACACAAACCCCTGTGTGTGAACCAGCTCCTGCCCCTCCCCAGCTGCTGAGCTCTGCAGCTTCACTGTGGCAATTTGTTGGAGACCACTGGCTGTTGCTAATTATTTTAGGAGGAACAATCAGATCCCGTTTAATCCAGAAATGAAAAGGCTGCAAGTGTAGCAGTCCAGCTTCTGGATGATACTCTGGGGCCCTGCCATGTATGTGTGCTCCGCATGGACAGAGCTTCTGTTCCTCAGGACGGGGTAGAGCCTCAGCAGTCTTGGTTTAAAAATGAAATAATGGCTACTTAATTGTAATGTTTGATGTGCACAGATTAAGTGGTGCAGGTGAGCTTCTCTCCCACCATCTCCTCTTTTCCATGGGTGCCATCCTGCCCTCATGGGAGAGCACAGTACAGTGAGGAGCTCCCGGTGCTGGTTGTGCCCTGCAGAGCCAAGGGGGGCTCTGGTGATGCCGGTGCAGCCGAGGGTTAAAGGCTCCTGCCCGGCCAGTGTTAGTTAGAGATCAACCCCAGCAGTACCTTTATTTCTCTCTGTCATGGAAATTGATAGAAGTTTTTTCAGTTTCTCACTTCTCGAAATTAAGATTTAATAATGACATCATTCTTAAGAGTTGGAGTTGTTAAGGAAAGGCAAGATGATTATGTTTCAGTAGCATTTCCAAGGCCCCTAAATTATTGCTGCCTTTGCTGCCCATAGGTGAGAACGGCAGGAGGTGACCTGTTCCAAATCTTTCTGCCCAGTGAATTTATCCATTTGCTGGTCCTACACACCCGAGAATTCCCATGGTTCCCAGTTCCTCTCCTCCCTCTGGTCCCAGAGATACAATTTGCAGATGCTTCCCCTGTCCCTGCAGCTGTGAAATGATGCTCATTAAGGAACACAATAGGAAGTATTCCTTGTGCTTTAAGTGACCTTCGTCCCGGTGCAGCCTTTCCAGGACAGCTGGGGTGGTTGGGCAGTAAGATATTAGAAGTCTTTGCTGTGTACGTGCTGCTCCTGATTGAAGTGCTGACACTGATGTAGGTCTTTAGTCACCCTTTGTGAAAGGTGGGGAGTTCAGGGGGGCAGTTGTGGACGGAAAGTCTCGTCCTGGAGGCTTTGTAAGAAGGTGGCTCTGCTTTTGGTGCACGAACACACCCCCTGCACAGGGGGTCAGAAGAGACAGGGCAGGTAAGGGGACAGCAGGCCCGCAGGGTGGGGACAGTGAGGGGCTGCACTGAGGAGCTGTGGGAGCATCTCACACGGGAGAGGGACTGCTCTCTGCCGAAATGACAAGTTAAATTCAGCTTAGAGAAATGTTAAATTATAAACATGAAAAAATGTTACATTCTCAGGGCCCACCATTTCTGTATCTTACAGATCTGCATAAATTTTTCAGTTTACAGACAGGGGCAGCAGTGGTGGCCACCAGGCAAAGGTGCAGTCTTGGCCTTGCAGTGGAAAACCTGCCGGTGCTGTGGAGCAGCTCAGGGATGTGTCTGGGGCACAGTGCTGCTCCCTGGCTGCTGCTCCCTGGCTCTTACAAGGAATGAAGCTTCACTTCATGGGTATTTGCATCCCATGGTTGACTTTCCTGAAGAGTGACAGTACCACAGAATCCACGGGAGAGAAAAACTTTGGAGAATGAATATTCAATGAGCTCTGAGCTCAAACTGAAATATCCCCCCAGCCCAGGCATTCCTGATGTCTCTCCCATGTAGGTTGCCTGGCATTTACCGAGAGCAGAACTCGCTCTGTTCTTCCCCTCAGTGAGAGCATGGGAAGTGTTTTGTCTTGTCAATCCGTCTGGTTTTTCCCTCGGAGCTTCTGGAAATTTAAATTTTGCTGTATCCTCTTTTAGCATTCCTACTCATTCAGGAGTTCCAGCCAAATTTATTTTGGGAGAAATAAAATGCACAGTTGGCGATGCCTTTTTGAGAAACCTAATTAGAAGTTGAAATGGTATCATATTTATTTGGTCCCATCTCTGAAGTGTTTTAGTTCTGCAAACTAAACTCAGCCTTCTCATGGTGAGGAGGAGAGGGAGGGTGAAAGTGGGCAAGGAGCACACCCAGCTGCTTTGTGTCATTAATTAATGAGGTATTAATTAGCTTAATGCTGGTGGCTTTTGGCCAGGGAAGCACTGGCTCTGACGTGTCAGAGCATTAAAGGAAGGAGTGTTGGGGTGTTTGCCTGGTGCTGGTCCTGTTGGGAGAGGCTCCAGTTGCAGAGGGGCCAGGCCCGTGTTGGGGAACTCTGTGCTGAGGGGCGGGACTTGTGGGAGGAGCTGCTGGGATTGAAGCTTTGGGTTTCTCTCTGTGGGAGTTGAGGACTTTTCTCTCAAAATCCAAACTCACCACAGGACCATGGTGGCCCTCTGTGCCTCTGGTGCTGTTTGTATCGTGTCATTTCAAGGGAACTGGTAAAGAAAGGAAGAATTCCCACTGCAGGTTGGACTGTGAGTCCGAGTTCCAGCTGTTGGCTTTAAATCTTCATGACTTGACGAATGTTTTCTGTCCTCTCATGGTGTGTCTGCTTACACTGTCCTGGCAGGTCTCATCATCTGACACTATCTGTGCCACCTCCCAGCTTTCTAAACAATTGTATTCCGTTCAATTTATGAAAAAAATACCATGTAAGGGCAATTTCAGCACTAGCTCTTGTGATTTGTGGCTCAAAAACCAGTTTACATCAAGCCACTCTTCCCAAAAGACAGCTCAGGTAGGGGCTGGAGCAGCCCATTCCCAAAGAGGGATCAAGGAATGCAGGGAAAAGGTATCAGGCAAGTGAGCAGTGAGCAAAAATATCTTTATATCTGTTATGTTTGGGTTTTTATCTCAGTCACTTTGATATATGCACTTCGCTGCCTCTTCCCAAATGGTTTCATTTGATGCATTTGCCTTAGCAGCATGTTTTCAGTTTGGACAATCTGGGTGGGAATTCCCTGATGGCTCTAACTCATCCAGCAGAGGCTCCTTATGGAGAAAGGTCTGATCAAGACTGGGAATCTGCTGCTGGGAGGGGAGGGGAGCCCTGGTGCTGTGGATGGCTGCAGATCCTCTGCAGTTTCATTGGGGAGATGGAATATCTTCCTGGCCTGGAGATGGCTGGAAATAGCAAAGCAGTACTGTCACTTGCTGGATATAGGAACTACTTGGATAGTTTCTATACAGAATTTTAATTCCTTCATGTTTTATCCTTGGGTGATATTTAGGTTGTTTTTAAGGAAAACCAAAACCTTTCTTCCGGGTTTTTACAGTTTTGAGGAGTCTGAGACTTTCTGTGCTGTCAGGTGTGTGTGTCTCTCAGCAGCTGATTTTTAGTAGTCTTTTATTGGTAAGATATCAGAGAAAATCCTTTCATTCTGGTGGCTTCACTGAACACTAAATGAAGAGTAACACCAAGTCTGCTGTACCTTCTTCCCCTTTGGGGTGGATATTCCATCATTTTTGCATCCCTTTTGGAGTTTCCCTCTGCTCTGTTGCCATTTGTTTTCCCAAATTCCATTAAAATCTCTGCAGTAACTTGTCATAGGGGTGTATGGTTGCACTTTTGGCAAGTTCATAGAAATCCTGAGTGTTCCCTAAGGACAAAACTGAAGGGTCCTGGGGTTGGTGGTGTTGGAGCTGAGAGTGGTTCTGAAGGCTGCAGCACACAACAAGTGATGGGGGGATGGTTTCTTGTTTTACTTAATGTTTTAAAACCAGCTGGGAGCTGTGAGATGGGTACAGGCTGTCCCTGGGGTGGGACATCTTCTGGTGACTGACTGAACTTTTGAGGCAATTATATTTGACAGTACAAAAAATTCATCCCCTGCTGTCTGGGAAACCTGCCTTGAGTCCATTCTAACCTTCCTCTTTCTTTTTCCCTTAGGAAATTTGCTACAAGACCCTATTGCTCCTACCAACTCCACATGTCAGCACTATGTCTGCAAACCCTGTAAAGGCAAGAAGATGATGATGAAACCGTCGTGTAGCTGGTGCAAGGACTATGAGCAGTTTGAGGAGAACAAGCAGCTGAGCATCCTGGTGAGCTGCTACAAGAAGCTGTGCGAGTACATCACGCAGACGCCGCTGGCCCGGGACATCCTGCAGGCCGTGGACTGCTCGGCAGACCTGCTGGCCCTGCTCAAGGATGGCTCCCCCCTGCACGAGGAGACGGAGAAGGCCTCGGACGCGGCCCTGGCGCTGTGTTTGACACATTCCCCGGTGCCCTCCACGTCGGAGCTGGCACCCGACGCCGCGGCGTTCCCGGCGGTGCCCGAGAGCGCGCACAGCGCGGACGGGCGGGGCGCGGGCGTCAACGGGCTGCCCAGCTGCAACGGGCTGGCGGTGGGCAAGCTGGGCGTGGCCGTGCCCTCGCCCGAGCACGCCGGCACCATCGACGTGTGCGGCACCGGGGACTACATCAAGGGCGAGGAGCTGCCGGGCGGGCTGCAGCCCGTGTGCGACAGCGTGGCCTCCGCAGACCTGTGCCCCGCGGGCATCGACATCTGCGGCTTCAGCGAGGACATGAAGCCGGGCGGGTCGCTGCTGCTCAGCGTGGAGGAGGTGCTGCGCAGCCTGGAGACCGTGTCCAGCGCCGACGTCTGCGACTCCGGCCTGCAGCCCGGCCTGGAGCCAAGCATGGCCAACGGCCCCT
This sequence comes from Hafferia zeledoni, assembly GCA_035583235.1. Classification (NCBI taxonomy): domain Eukaryota; kingdom Metazoa; phylum Chordata; class Aves; order Passeriformes; family Thamnophilidae; genus Hafferia; species Hafferia zeledoni. The sequence goes on from JAWWEV010000011.1 coordinate 19,454,973, forward strand.
TCCTGCAGCTCTCGCCCCCGCCCCTCAGCCATAACATTTTCATGGCCACAGACGCTTCTCCTCACGGCATCTCCTGCACGGCGGCCACGCCCAAGGTGGTGAAGTTAAACAGGAAACGCTCTCGCTCCGAAAGCGACAGCGAGAAGGTGCAGCCTCTGCCCATCTCCAGCATCATCTGCGGCCCAACGCTGGGAGCGTCGGCCCCCGTGACGGTGAAACAGGAGAGCAAACTGTCTCTGCAGCCCATTGCCACTGTACCCAACGGAGGCACCACTCCCAAAATAAGTAAAACTGTGCTCCTGTCTAACAAAAGCATGAAAAAGAATTTAGAACATGCCCCTAAGAAATCCCACCCGAAAGCCAAACCAGGGGTGCTGAAAACAAAAGACAAGGCAAAGGAGAAAGTTCCCAGCAGTAATGTTATGCCAGGGAGCCCAACAAAAACTGTGTATAAAAAGCCACAAGAAAAGAAAGGGTGTAAATGTGGTCGTGCCACCCAAAATCCAAGTGTTCTTACCTGCCGTGGCCAACGCTGCCCTTGCTACTCGAACCGCAAAGCCTGCCTTGACTGCATATGCCGTGGCTGCCAAAACTCCTACATGGCCAACGGGGAGAAGAAGCTGGAGGCGTTTGCAGTGCCAGAAAAGGCCTTGGAGCAGACCCGGCTGACTTTGGGCATTAACGTGACGAGCATTGCGGTGCGCAATGCCAGCACGAGCACCAGTGTAATCAATGTGACAGGGTCACCAGTAACGACGTTTTTAGCTGCCAGTACACACGATGAGAAAAGTTTGGATGAAGCTATAGACATGAGATATGACTGCTGAGTCTTTCTTTCCTTTCCCTGCCCTCCGTAGGGGAACTGCTACAGGTTTAAGGCAGCTATGGTTCTGTTTAACTTGCTGGAGCTCCTGCGTTCAGATCACTTGTATCAAGTGTTTTTCATTGCTATGTTCTGTGTATTAGTGTCTGGGAAATAGTTGCAGATAATGGAGGAGTTACCCTAAAACTGTTTTTAGTTCTCACAGCACCTCATAGTTTGAGATCGATTGCTGATGTAAATGATTTTATCACAAGATCTTTGACAAGGAATATATTGACCTCATTGTACTTGCTCATGCTTTGTGCTCAGTCAAAGCTTTGGCTTCAGTGTAGAGAAGTGGAATCTGGTTGGTCCATCTCAGCTGTGCCAGACTGTGGTGTAGAAAAATGAGTGTTGATGGGTTACAGTCACCGTGACTGGGGAATGACCTGATGCTCCTGTGGCAAAGGCAGGAGGAGCTGCAGGACAGTTGGGAAGGGTAGGCCATGGGTGACTGTGGGAACTGCGTATCAGCTCTGGCGAACAGCTTGCAATTAAAGAAGAGAGTAGTAAATACATTGGCAAAGCTAAGAAGCCAGAAGGCAGCTCAGGCTGCAGGCAAGGGCCAGGAGGGTCAGGTGGACACAAGGTCAGATCACTGGCATGGATACGCTGTCCTGGGAGCAACATCACCCCTGGGGTTTGTTTCCTTGGCAGTTCCAGGGCCGTGTCCCTGCTCAGTCACCCGTCCGTGCCAGCTCTCCTTGTGTACTGCTGGGTTTGGCAGGGAGAGAACAGCACCTGGACCCAGCCACGGCTCTAGTGTTGGCAGCACCACCCTCTCCCTTTCCTGCTCCCCTCCTTGTTTTTTCTTGAGTTCCTGCTGGTGTCCCTGCTGTTGCTTCTAGAGAAGAGCAGGGGTTTGTGGGTTACAGAGAGCCCCCTGGGCTGATTTTCCCGGTCGGTGCTGGGACACACGAAGATTCCCCAGCACTTGCAGCGCTGGGGTAGTTTGATGCAGTTGGTACCATGACGGCCCCGGAGCCCGCCCTCTGAGGGGAGTCCTGCACTGACAGGCACCTTCCAGCTGGGGCAGAGGATCAATGGCTATCCAAGGTCAAATATTCTAAACACAATAAGCTATATATAGCTCACTCCACCCCAAATCTATCTCATTTTTGCTAAAATGCTAAAAGTAGCTTTTGAAGGTCAGTGCTTTTCAACCTGCGCCAAAAGGTTCAAAAATGGAAACACAGCACAAAGTTGTCAAGAGCTTATGTGGAAAAGTGTTACAGTGAAAGAATTCCTGTCAGGAATTCGTCTTTACACAAAAATGGCTGATTTCAGAACAATCCCTAAGTAGGAGGCACAAGAGTTTAGTCGTGCAGTTCTAAAAAAGTCAGATTGCTTTGGGAAAGCAGCAATTCCTCCTCTTGCAATGCTACAGCACAACCTGAACATGGGCTGACCAGAGCACGAACACCGTGTCTGACTTCAAGGCAATTCCTGTTCCAAGAGCATGTTCAGTGGTGTGTGGGTTGTGTGAGTTGCTGTCCTGCCCCACCTCCCCTCCCCAGCTGTGCTTGGGCTTGGCACAAAGCACGTACAATGACGGTTCCTCACCGAAGAAATAAGCAAAAACCTTTGGACACAAATGGCACCTCCTTTTGTTTTGTAGTGTACCATGGTGTCATTTTCTGTGAATGTGGTCAGAGCTTTTTGTTGGTTTTGGTTTGTTTCTCCCCCCGTCTTTTCTGTGGGGTGGGCAGGGTGGGGGGTTAAAGCCATAGGAAGAAAAATGTGATGTACGTGTCCAGTCTGTACTTTTTTGTTTTTGTTTTGCAAGAAGAGTTGAAAAATATTTTTGATAATGAGTAAATGGTGGAAAATGCTACTTAGTATTCTTGTCTTTATTTGCCAACCCAAGTACCTAAGATCTGTGTTTTTTAGCCCTCCTGAGATTTAATGATGTCCTATTAAAATGTATTTAGTTAAACTTGTATGTGATTTTTGTGTTGACCCAGAAGGATCCTACCAGTTTCTAATTTGGTGGTTTGATCGTGACCTACTAATGTAAATCTGTTTATTAGTCTACTACGTGTAAGCAGCGCAGCCCCCGGAGCTGGGAGTGACCTGCACGGCATGGGTTGTTTGGGAATGCTTTTGCAGAGCTGTTCAGTTTTGCTGAGATTGTTGATGGTACATTTCTAGGACTTTCATTAAATTAAATACAAAGTACCTTTGCTCCAGAAATGTGGGAGTATTTGGAATCTTTACTATCTCACTGCTGCATTCAATGTGGTACCAAAAGTCGGAGAATTCAGGCCAAGCATGTTTTGGAGCTGTCGACAGGAGAGCCCTGATGGTTCATGTAAAACTGCAAATGGTAGATTCAGGTTTGTTTCTAAAAACATTTCCTTTTATGCTGCCACATTCTTGAAATGTATATTAAAATTCAAATTGATTTAATAAATGTTAGTTTTCTAATTCTATTTTGCAACTGCTGAGGGCATCAGTGTGGCATATGTTGAACTTGTCTAAGTGCTACTCCAAATGCTACTTAGTCCAGTGATGACTAATTCTGTAATTGCTTAAATTAGGGTTGGCTTGGTTTGGTTTCCTTACCCTCCTGGCTAGTTGTTCATGAACGAGCTGAGCAATGCAAGGGATCATCTTGGTGCTGGCAATAATTGCGGCGGTTCCAGTTTGGGAAGTGCTCCTTTCCCTTCCACAGCAGCTTCCCAGTTCCAGTTTGGAAAGTGCTCCTTTCTTCCCAGTGTGGGGCCTTCCCCACCACGGTGTGAGGGGCTGGAGAGAGCTCAGTCCTCCCTGAGCGGGGCCCTGCCCAGCCAGGGTGGGCAGCGCTGGCAGGCCCAGTGGGAGCAGCGTGGGCAGCGCTGGCAGTGCCAGTGGGAGCAGCGTGGGCAGCACTGGCAGGCCCGTGGGAGCAGCCCACGGCCAGGTGTGGGCAGTGCTGGCAGGCCCGGTGGGAGCAGCCCACAGCCAGGTGTGGGCAGCG
>JAWWEV010000011.1:19458893-19470391 GCA_035583235.1 Hafferia zeledoni
TGGGAGCAGCCCACGGCCAGGTGTGGGCAGTGCTGGCAGGCCCGGTGGGAGCAGCCCACAGCCAGGTGTGGGCAGCGCTGGCAGTCCCGTGGGAGCAGGCCCGGTGGGAGCAGTCCCGGTGGGAGCAGCCCCAGGCACAGCTGAGCTCCAGCACAGCCCGGCCGGAATTCCCGGTGTTCTTTCTGAGGAACTGTTCTCAGCCTTAGCACAGGGGAAGCTGCTCAGTGATAGTCCAGCCTTCCTCCCAGTCCTTTTGAAGACAGGGATTCATTTCCAAACTTTATTAAACCCCTGTAATTTGCAGACCTGAGCCAGAAAGAAAAGGCACAGTTCATGGTCAAGGGTGGTGGTACAGAACTAGTGCTGCTGCCCCTCCAGGTCTGAGCGTGGTCTGCCAAGGAAGAGCCGTTCTCCCTTCCACGGGGAGTGCAGGGGCTCTTCCCGTGAATCACACACGATCCATGTTCCAGAGTGTTCCGAGGAGGAGCGGACATGGCACTTGGTGACACGGTTCTGTGGGCAGTGGTGTGCTGTCCAAGGCTGGACTGGGGCATCCTGGAGTCTCTTCCAGGCTCAGTGAGTCCATGATATGTCAGTGGGTCAGGACTGAATCCCGCAGGGAGGAGGGGCAGGGAAACAAAAGGCTGTCCCAGCAGGTGCTGTTCCTGCTCCCTGGCACGGGGCAGGCATAGCAGCCTCTCCCACCACTGTTCCTGTCTGTGCATGGAGCTCTAGAGCATTCTGAGGTGGAGTTGGCAGGAACAGCTGCCCCTGGTGCTGTCAGTGCCCCCCAGGCTGCCCCTGCCAGCACCAGCACTGGTGTTGTCAGCAGAACCTGCGGAGTCACCACCTGAAAAGCCTGTCTTGCCAGGCAGGTCCTTCTGGCACAGCAGGAGCTGCTCCTCCAGGGAAAGCCAAGACTTTGAAGGAACAGCTCGCATAGATGTGGCACAGCAATGGAGCAAAGGGTCTGGCCTGACCCAGCACAGCAGCACCTTTCACTGCAGGCAAGAAGCACCCCTTAAGTGTTTAAATTCTATGCAAATCACAGTTGTAAAACAACTTGTGATTGCTATTGCTAACTCGGAGAGGTGAAGTGTTCCAAACCACAGCTTTGTGCCTCAGAATCACTCCAAGAGGGCAGCACAGCTGAGGGAATCCCCTTTGAAGGCAGATAATTCTATTGCCAGCACTGCTGCGACGTCACAGGCACATCTTGGATCTTCACAATTCAATTTTGCAGACTGAAGTGCTTTGGACATTCTAAAGAAAGCCACCAAAAGGTGACTGTGCTATAGACAGAATCAGGCACCCTCTTGGTGAAGCAACACAACAACACAGTGACTCTGCTTGAGCATTTGCATATAATAAAATTAGAAAAGACATCACTGATTTTCCTTTGTTTTCTTTCCACCTTTTGTTCTTTTCCTTTTTTGTGTTTCATTTTGTTTTCCTTAATTGCACTTGCAAAAGATCCAGGAGATGGCTCTTTTTTCAGGCCAGGTTCAAATGTGGGATCTCGGTGTCTTGGTAAGTCATCCCAGGACAGAGCTCCGTGTTGAGGATGAGGATTTGAGCCAGGTAAGTGGTCACACTGCTTTGTCCTGGTGTTTTTGAGAAGAAAGCCTGGAATTCTGGCTTTGGCAGATGTGCTCACAGGTAACTCACCACAGCAGGGAAGGTGATTTTGGGACAGCAGCTGGAGAGGGAATGAACAATCACACTCTGCCCCACCACTATGGACAAGTTTTCCTTTTTAAATTCAAAAGTCCTTTATTTGCCAAAAAAGAAGAAAATACGAAGTAAAAATACAAAGATCAAACCACGCCAGCACAAAATGTCTGCAAAACTACTTTTACAGAGTACGAGAACCATTATTATTATTAAATACTCCATTTCCAAACCCCTCACCCAGTGACACAGCCAGAGGAGGAGCACAAGAGGGAAGCTGGCTGTGTTTTCCTCACAGTAGCTGGGGCTGGTCACAGTTCAGCTTTGCTTGCACAGACCTCAGAGGCTGCTCCAGGAACTCCAAATACATACTGGTAAAGCAACACTTCTGTTCTTTGGCCTCTCAGGCCCAGTTTGCTTCAGAAATGAAGCCCAGTCAGTACCTTGGTTAGAGCCCCTTGAGTGATCTCAGTCCTTCCCTCTGGGGGCAGGAAGGCTGTGGAGCTCCTTTCCTGCTGCCCATGTGCCCCCCGGGGGCAGGAGGGCAGCTGGGCAGAGCCTGGGCTGTGCTGCTGGGGGTCAGCAAGGGCTGCCCAGGTGTGGAAGGAAGGAAGGAAGGAAACTCGAGGTGGTGGCACTGCAGCAGCACCACCGAGCTGTGCCTCCAACCCCAGTGCTGTGGAGGGGAAACAGGGATAGAGGGACAAAAGCAGAGGGTTTGCAAGGGCACAGGACGGAATTGTGCTGGACTAGAGAGTCCAGCAGGCTTGAGACCTGAAGAGGACAAATAAAGGGGTTTCTATCATGCAAAACTGAATTTTACTCACTTTTCTGACTACTTGTAAGAGGAAAGGAGTCCAACTCGAAACAGCCCTCAGTGTGAGCTGGGTTTGAAATGATTAAGGCAGGATCTGTCCCTAAGGGCACTGCCAGGAGGCAGGGGCAGAGCCAGGGGCTCCTGCAGGGCAGGGCTCCCTGGGGTGCTGGCTGAGCCCTGAGCCTGCTGTGGGCACAAGCATCTTTGTCTTGATTGTACCACAAAGAAAAGCTAAGAAGTAAGATGGGCATTCCCAAATTCACCTCACCTTAACCCTGCAGAGTTGGAAACATCCAGAGCAGCTGTGGACAGGGCTGAGTCCCACACGGGGGGAGTTACAGGAGTTACATTTTGCTGAGTTATATTTTCAGGACTTTAGTGACAGGGAATGGGTTCCTGCTCCTGGAGTAAATAATTCAAATTGCTGCAGGTTTTGCACTGCCCCAAGCAGTGGCTTCTGTAGCTTGTCCAAATACTCACATATAACACAAAACGTTTGCTGTGAGTTGGGGTTTTTCTTGCATTATCTTGTGTTGACCTACCAGGAAGCAGGAATTGGGCTTGGAATTGCTCTCCTCTGTCATAGCAGCAGTGCAGCCCTGTTTGCAGAGGTGAGAGCTGGAGTTTGGGGGCCAAAGGGCTCAGCAGAGCAGCTCCAGACCCCATTTACTGAAGCCACAGCTTGGAAAGGCACCGCATGGGTCTTACCAGGCTCCAGCTTCTTGCAGTACCAACTTCTCCACAGAAAGGCACCGTGGTGGGAGATGGAGCCTGAGTGCAATGGTGGGTTGAGGTAAAGCCCCTCTGCAAAAGCAGGAAGAGCCTGAAGTGGTGGGTCACTGAGAGCAGGTGGAGCTGCAGCACCAGCAGGGCCATTTCAGCCTAGAACAGGCTCAGGTTCTCCTTGTGCCTTTGAGGAACCTCTGTCTGGAGAGATCCAAAAGGTTATCCCACTGAAGGCCCCTCTGAGCCCTGGCAGTGAGGGGAGGGCTGAATTCCTGCTCAGGTTCTTCCCAGTAAAAGATGGGTGAAGCTGAGTACCAGCAGCAGTGGTGGGACCTCCTTCCTGTGTCCATTCCTGCCATTCCCTCAGTTCTGCTGCATTTGGGCCTTTGTGGAATGAGCCCCAGGCAGGGTTTTCCCTCAAGGTTCCCATGATGATGGAGAGGGATTCAAGCCCACCCTGTGTTTGCTGCATTCCCAGAGGCTCTTCCTGCTTTGGCTGGAGTGCTCCCTGCTCACATCTGCTATTATGGAATGCAAGTCAGCCTTGGTTAAGAACCTGGGCATCCAGAAGTTTCCCAGATCCCAAGCCCAGGAGCCTGGGGGAGTGAATGTGCATCTGGATAACATAGCAGCTTTGGTCAGGAAAAAGAAACAGATCTCCAAGCCCAATAAAACTGAAAACTTGCTCTCTTTCAGATTTAGATCCTGAGGGAGTTCCTGACCCCAGTGAGGCATCACCACATCCCATTGGGCATTGGGAGGCAGATGCTGGGCTCCAAAGGCTCCTGGAAAAGCTGAGGCTGCATTGGGGTGATCAGCCCATGGCTGGTTTGGTTACTAACACTTGGAGATACCACAGAGATCAATGTTCCCTCGTGCACACACAAGGGCTGTGACCTGGATGGGCCTGCTGGGGGGCTGTGCTCCTGGGAATGCTGGCAGGGATGCACTCAGGACCCTGGCAGGGATGAGATGCCCCTCAGGAACCCTGACAGGGATGGGATGTCCCTCAGGAACCCTGGAAGGGATGGGATGTCCCTCAGGAACTCTGGCAGGGATGGGATGTCCCTCAGGAACCCTGACAGGGATGGGATGACCCTTGGGAGGCACAGCTGGATGTTCTTCCAAGGAGATAATCAGGAAACAGAGTGCACACCCTCCAAGCATTACAGACTGGGGCACAATCCTGATAGTTACAACAAAGTCTGACAGCTGAAACCTGTCCCAGGCCGAGGAGGGAAGGCCAGAGCTGTGTGTGCAGGAGGACTGGGCAGAAGGAGGCCCAGCTCCAGCAATGGGTGCTGGCAGCAGACACCAGCTGTGATTCTAGGGGGAAAGTCAGTTGAATTTTGCACTTAAAGCAAGAACTCATTAATTACAGCATTTCCTCTCTGAGGCTTGGGCTTAATTCATGGGAGGAAAACATTTTTTTGGCAATAACACAGCGTAATTACGAGTTAAAAGACTGTGGTGCTGCTTCTCTTCACCATCTCGGCTGAGTCTCTGGAGAAGGCCACGGGTCAGGGCAGGCTGTGAGGGAGGAGGAGCACACGGGGTGGACGGGGCTGGTGCACACCAGGCACAGCACTGGGACACTCCAGCTGAACAGCAGCTGTCTTGGGTTGTGTAAATACACTCAAACTCACTTGTACAAAGCAGAATTCCACAAAGACAAAGCACTGGCCAGAGGAAGATCACCTTATGCACAGGAGAGGCTGTAGACATGTGCACTGCACCTCAGGTTCTTGGGGAAACGTGGCCCCCTGTGGGGCTCCAGCTGTGCCCAGGCTGGATCAGCTGAACCGTGGGCAGTGCCAAGTGGAGGAGCTCGTGGCTCAGGGCACAGAGGGACTTCACTCTCCCCTCACAGTGCCTTTCTTTCCAGCACAGGAAGAACAAAAAGGTCTTGATTGTGAGTTGTGTTTTAAAAGATTTCCAGACATAAACATGAGTCAGTTTGGCAGCTCTTCTGTCACTGCTGGTGCAAAGTCACAGGGCCAGAGGGGCAGAGGGCTGAGTGACCCCCACGGGCACTGGGGGTGCTGCATGCAGCTGCCACAGGCAACCAGGAGAGGCTGGCATTTATTGCACATCTGGGGCAGAACAACTTCTACAGAAATGAAACAATGCCATCACCACTGGCACTGAGTGCACGCTGGCACATGGTAAAAAGCCTTTTTGTAGCAATCACCTTATTGCAATTACACAGGCAGAGAAAAAGGGCTCTCGAGTTACAGTGTACAAAACAAAGCACGCTGTTCCAATGCTGGACTTAAGAACATCTCCAAGTGCCTTGGGACTGAAGCTCTCCAGTTTGAAAGGGGTTGGTTACGTGTCTTTCACTTCCCTATGCTGAGAGATCTGAGATAACTAATTTGTCTGACTTGTCTCCAGTTTCAGGGGGAGATAAGACTTCATCTGTATCATAGTCTTCTTCACATGATCTGCAAAGACAAAAGGTGTGTCTTTAAAAGCTGTATTTTGGGTTTCAGGCAAGTTATGTCAGTGGCCACCAGAGCAGCTGCCTGACAGACAGAAGCATGTAGGAGGTGACCTCGAGGAGGGTGTTCCTGAGCCCTGTGTGCTCCAATTCTTCCTCCTCTGGGAGCTCAAACCAATTTTCATGGTGTTCAGCATGAGAAAATTTGAATCCAGTTTCAGTAGCAACTGGCAGTAGCTCCCAGAGCCTGGACAGTTCAGTGCAGAATGAAGCCACAGCCCAGGCCCCAGAGGAGGCTGGGCTTGCTCCAGCACCTCCTGCCCAGGGCATCTGCTGGCTCAGGTGTGTCCTGACAGCCACACAATGCCCAGCTGGAAGCTGGATATCCAGGGCTTGGCATCCATGGCCTGGGGAGGTGTGGAGTGGATTCCCAGCTCAGGCTGGCTGGTTCTGTGCCCTGCAGCACAGGATGGCACTCTGGGGCTTTCACCCCTTTCCTACCCCAGGGAAATTATCTTTTTCACATGTTTTCCCCTCAGTCTCAGCACACTGCAGGTGAGTTTCTCAGTGTTCCCAAGAAATCAAATTCCCTCCTTTTGTTCTGAAAGCAACGCTGCTCATGAAGGAACTGTGGGAGCAGCTGTTCCAGTGGCCAGCACAGAACAGCCCTAGTGCAGCTCTGGCCTGCAAAAGATGAACCCCTGGAACCCCCTAGCATGGATGTGCCTACCCCTTCCTGTGCTGTCTCTCCCTTCCCTATCCCATCCCTGGGAGTGTCAGTGGTGTCCTGCTGGGGGGAAGCTGTGCTGGAGTGGAGATGATCCCTGTGTGAGCAGGAGACAGCAGAGAGACCTTCCCGGACATTCTCAACTGCTCTTCCCTAAAGGAAAGCACCTGCTTAGTAATTCTGCCACCTTCTGGATTGTTGCATAAGTGGGAACAGGGAAACAATGCATTCTGCACCAGTCACTGTTCTGACCATGCATGCCAGGGTGCCAAAAATATGCAATTTGCCCACTTTTTGCTTCAGTGGAGCCTGTGGGGAGGCCCTGCTTCCCCCAGGAATGGACTGAATGTCTGTAGGTGCCTCAGCTTCTCTAATCACTCCTTGGTTTATGGTGCAGCTGAGGAAAACTCTGTTCCTCCATCTGAATGCTGCTGTTAGCAATGTTCCTTCTGCATCTCCTTTTCCTCCAGTTTTACCAACTTCTCTTAGCTTTGTTTCTTTTTCTTTTATACAGGGAATGTGACCCCTTCCACAGATTCACACATTAACCAGCACTTGATGCTCCATTATAAATTTTTCCATGTGCCTTCTGCTTCTGGACTAAACCTTCTCATGTCTCCTTTGAAAGGGGCTTCCCACTGTTCTTTCCCAGGTGAGTTACTTTTCCACTTCACTGTTTTGCTCCTTAAGGCTCAGCAGTGCCTGCCTTTCCCACCCTGTAATAAATGCTTTCCACCCTTATGGCTCAGAAGCATGGGATGCTTTTCCACAAGATTAGCACTAGAGACAATCACCTCCTCTCCTTCCAGGCCACTTTCAGGACTTCACAGTCCCATAAAAACAAATACAGCTCATGTAGGTTAAACACCCATTCCTCAAGACTCAGCTCTAGTTTATTCAGAGGAGGGAAATCACCCCAGGGAATTCTTTGTCCTTCCTTCTGGCAAACATACATTTTGGCCCTGGGTTGTACTTCTTCCTCCTTCCCCTCCTTACCCTGCTGGGCTCCTGGAAAGGAGCAGCTGAGCCATCAGGTACCTTGAGGGAGACAGGAGGATAGTCTGAACTAACCCAGCAGCATCTGCTCCTGTGCCTCTGCCCCCCCTGCACCTCTGGGGTGCTCTGCACTCCCCCCTGGCTCCTGGCTGCTCAGGGGAAGGGCATGTTGGTATTTCCCATCCCATGGAGAAAGCCCTCTTTGCATGGAGGCAGCTGTGGTTTCCACGTCCAGCAGCTGGGCACAGACAGCAGAGCTGTGCCCACCCATGGCTGCCCCAGCCTGGCCTGCAGGAAGGGCTGCTGCAGAACCAGGGCTCAGCTCTGCATCAAGGGCTTGTGCTGGCCAGAGCCAGCCCCTGGTGCTCCTCAGAGAACAGTGTGTGTGTGTTCACCAGGAACAGGCTCTTCCTTAACCTCCCAGAGAGCGCAGAGCAGAGCAGTGCTCAGCTCAGGACACGGTGCTGCTCTGCTGTGCCCTTCCTCCTGCTGTGGGACCCTCAGCACCCTTAGAGTCACTGGGAGCATCCACTGCCTGCATGAGACTCCCTGTCCAGGAGCAGTGCTCTGCCCTGGCCATGCCTGCAGACAGACAGACAGACAGACAGACACCTCCTTCCAGAGGAGCATGGACAGGGCTGAGCACATGTGGGATCCCACAATGTGGGACGCAATTACTAAATCATCTGCAGTTGCTGAATGGTGATTGTTATCAAATGTATTAATAAGACAAAGACCAGATTTCACATTCTGCCAGCAAACTTAGCCAAAAATCTTCCAGTTTCTCAGAGAGCTCATGAACTGTCTTGGTTTTATCCCTGCTCTCTGTTTCTGTCACCCTCAAAGGACAGCACAAAGAATGGATGTGTGAAAACTCAATGGCTGTTTCTGGCAAATTTGTCTGGGCATCCAGCTCTTTGTTTTTCCTTCTGCCTTCCTTTTTCCCTGCGTGGTCTGTTGCTATGCTCCACAAATGAGATCTAATCCTGCTGCCATGACTACAGGGCCTTTCAGGGGCTATTAAAGGCAAGCAGCAAGTTTCTGCCATGCTCTTTACAGGGAGACTCAGAGCTGCCTCAGACAACCCTCACAGACCCCACATCACCTGGGTTTGGTTCCTCTGGGTTTGGGGAGTCCTGCAGAGCTTTACTGGCAGCCTCCCACTCCCTTCCTGTGCTGAGGACAAAGGTGTTGCAAAGCAGCTGCAGGGAACCCAGCAATTCCATCTTCCATCCTGCCTTCCCTCGTGTTCCACTGTGAAGCCCCAGAAAGGCAAGGCAGTTCAGAGGGGATGAGGAACGGCCCATGGCTGTTTGGATGCACATCACAGGCAGAGGGGAAACAGCTCTCAATAGCTTTGCAAATCTCTGTGGCTAATTAGTAGGTGCTACTGTGATCCCAAGCAATTCCCAGTGTGGGAAGTCTTGAGAGTGATGCAATCTTCTCAGTGCTGTCAGGGCTCTACAAGCACTGCTCAAGGATGGATGCAATCCTGAATCCTGCAAGATTAACACGGGGGGAGCATTCTGGGGATGTCTGTCACATAAATCTGGACACTTCCAGAGAAACACTCTTGAGATAGCAACACAAAGATGATTATACTGAGTCTCCACGTATCTGCAGGAAGCCCTTGCACACAGAGGTTCTGCAGCAGCTGCTCTGCCTAAATTTACTGACTAAACATAACTGGTGTGTCTGTCTAGAATTTTGCAGAAGGCAGAAAATTGAGTGCAGGTATTGCAGAAACAAAATGTACTAGAGAAAAAGTCTCAATAAACTTAGTAAATGAATGAAAATGTTGAAATACAGCTTATGAAGAGCATGGACTAACAAGCATGACGTTTGGCAGGAATGATTTGCCTAAAGAAAGTCTCTGGTAGGTGTAATAAATACAGCAGAGCTACAGCTTCTCATCTGGGACAGTGTGACATGGGCAACACGTGGCCACGGCCTGCAAAAGTCATGATTTTTGGTATGGTTGCCCAAAGAAAAAGGCCGTGTCCTTCCTGCCAGCTCTCCTCACGGGTGTGTGCAGCTGCCTCAGCCCCAACTTTGAGCCCCCCAAAGCCTGCAGTGCCCCCCCAGCTCCTGCCAGCCCCGCTCACCCCTCCTGCAGCGCCTCGTGCCCGGACTCCTCGGCCACCAGGATCTCGTACTCCTCGGCCGCGTACCTGTCCCAGTCGGAGGGCTCGGGGCCGTCGCTGTCCACGTCCTGCAGAGAGCAGATGTCAGGGCACAGCCCACACCCCCAGCCCTCACACACCTGCACGGCAGCACTTCCACAATGGGAAGCAACTGGACAGAAACAGCCCCTCAAGGACTGCCTTCACCGAGGGGTCCACGGGGACCACACAGTGTTTGAGCATCAGCACAGGAAGGACTGTGCAAAAACACCTCCTGGAGCCTACAAAGTACAGCATGTGGCCTGGGCTGCCAGCAAACTGCACTGCTTCATTTCAGAGGGGCAGTAACCACACTCCTTCTTGGTCTGGCCCAGCATACCCCGTTCTGTGCACTCTGTGTGTGGCTGAAGAACTTGGGGTTTAAAATCTTCTCATTAAATATTAATTGTAACTGAGCTGCAGAGGACTCTTCACTGTTTGCTAAGTTTGGGCAGGTTTGAGAGAGGATTACAGGATAATACCCCTATAAACATTTGGCCTTCTGCCATTTACTGTAAGGTGGAGACAACAAGTTATCACCTATCCCTGCATGACCGCTCTTATGGTGATCCAGTTTAAACAAACAAACAAACAAACAAACAAACAAACAAACAGAGTGGCTCTGGCTTGGGATATATTTAAGCCTTGATTCATGGAACCACACAGTTTCTCTTGGAGATTATGTGGGAACAGCTGTGAGAGAGGCAGAGTTGATTTTGGCATCCCCTCCGTTACTCTACTTTGATCAGATAAGAGGCTTCTGGGAGATGCTCCATAAGCTGCAGTCACATCTGGCTTCCTTGGCTGTGCCAGAAATGAGGGCCTTGACACCAACAGCTGGCAAAACTCCAGCCTTTGAACACCTCACACTTCGTGGTGAGCAGCAACTGTGAAATCCCAAAGCCACACTCTCCTGCTGCGTTTTCTCTGCCTGGGGAGAGGATGATGAAGGGCAGTGCAGCCAGGCTGACAACCAGGCACAATCTGCAACATGCCAACCTCCCACCTGAGCTGAGCCCCCCACTTTCAGCCTCCCTCCACTCTCACACTGCCCTGCCAGTGCTGGTGTCACAGGATCAGTGATGGCAACCACACCATGGAGCAGCAGCACAGCTCCTGTGGGAAAAGACCCAGGTGCTCCAGTCCCAGCTCTGCTCACACCAGGATCTGCCGGGGGTCACATCAGGAGCCTCAAGGCTTTGTCCACCACATCTTGAAAACCTCCAGGAACAGAAGCTGCACAACCTCTCTGGGCAACCTGTTCCAGTGTTTGACTGGATTTTCCCTACATCCAGGAGCACTCCAAGGATGGCTTTGAGAAAGCCTGTGTTTAGGAATAAAGGTGGTTTATACCTTTTGCACTGCAAAGGGATCCCTCTGTTCATTGTCCAGGTATTTCTCCAAATTGAAGAAGGTGTTGTAGAACACATGAGCCATTCTGCACCTCTTCAGGTCTCTCAAGGTCACTCTTCCTACAGAAAAAATCCACATAGTTGTGCTGCTAGGTCTGTCTTAGTGGGAGATTGGACCTTGCCAGTCTCAGTTTTAATTGTAACACCAGTAGGCTTCAATATTACAAAATTCCCAACTGAGTCAATTATTCTATTGAATAATGGGTGTGTTTATTAGGCTTAAATCTCACATACATATGGAGGTCTCTGACATTCATGTGAAATGAAAGAATGTGAACAGGGATGGTCCAGTTTCATAATTTAGACTGTCAGCACATCCCACAGCTGGAATACACAAGACATGCTGCTCCAGTTCCAGCAAGTTAATCCACAAGGTCTCTTGTTTTAGAATTTCAATCCTCCTGGTGGCACAATAGTCCCTGTTCAGGCTGTGATCTCGTGCAGTGATTTCAGGCCTGTGGCTCTGACATGGTGGGGTCACAGATGGGTCACACAGTGACAGCACCTTCCCAGGTCCCCACTGAGCAAAGAGGAGCAAAACTCTGAT
>JAWWEV010000011.1:19470491-19483629 GCA_035583235.1 Hafferia zeledoni
CAAGTTAATCCACAAGGTCTCTTGTTTTAGAATTTCAATCCTCCTGGTGGCACAATAGTCCCTGTTCAGGCTGTGATTTCGTGCAGTGATTTCAGGCCGTGATCTCGTGCAGTGATTTCAGGCCTGTGGCTCTGACACGGTGGGGTCACAGATGGGTCACACAGTGACAGCACCTTCCCAGGTCCCCACTGAGCAAAGAGGAGCAAAACTCTGATCCAGCAGGACTTACCTTCCCTCTCTGGCTTCACGAGGTCCAGCATCTGGCACAGCAGGTCCTGGAAGGGCAGGGGCTCTATGCCCATCACCTCCATGCGCTCACACTGCTCCTCGTAGAAATACTCCAGCTCGTACATGGAGAGCACCCCGTCCCCGTCCAGGTCCATGCACCGGAACCAGTACTCGATGCTGCAGGGGGACAGAGAGCTCAGCACTGCACAGCCAGTCCACACAGCCCAGACTGCAGCACTGCACACCCCCCTCCCAGCCCCCCGGGGCTCCTCTGCACAAAGGCTGCCACAAACCCGGGGGTGAAAACACTCTGAGAAGGGCCAGGGCACAGGCCAACAGTCAAAACATGTTGGCCTCCTGTTGGTCCCCCAGGTGTTTGTGGGCAGCACTGCCCTGCTCATGGCCTGTGTCCCCCAGCAGCTGTAACAGTGCCCATGGTGCTGCAGGCCCGAGTGGCTCATGCAGGTTATGGTGTCCCTGTCCAAGCCAGCAGCAAGAGTTGGCCAAATCCAGTCAGGAGTGAACCCAGGACACTGGGGGGACCCTGGTGAGGGATGAGGCAGGCATGGGTGCACCTTTCCTCTGCCCCTTCAGACAGAAGGCAGCGCTCCCAGGCAGCTGCATCCTGCATCCTCCCCACCTCTGGATGCTCCAGCTCTGCAGGAGTGATTTCTTCTCTCTGTTATTCAGAAGATTCTTTGTGCTAATAATCCCAGGCAGATGTGGATCAGCTCTGGACAGTCTCCCACTGGGTGTACAAACCAGCCCACGGGCAGGTTACCCCGTGGCACAGTGAGGGTTCCCCAAAACCCTTCCTGCACACTCCAGACACAGGTGAAGGGAATAAGCCCCACCTCTGCCTGTACCTCAGGGGTCTGTCCCCAGGGCCAGTGCTCCACGGCATGGGGGAACCAGAGGCACTCATGACTACCAAGATATTAACCATGACAAGAAAAGCCTGTTTCTACAGAAATTCTCTTCAAGAAAGGCAAATGATTTGACCCAAAGTGGACCATAAGTTGTCTTCCTCCCAATGGAACCCAAGCTGCCGTGTAGACAGTGGTAGGTCACAGAAGTTTCTGAATCTTCTGTGCTCATCTCAATACTTTCACTAGGACCCAGAAATCAGTCAGACCTGGTAGCACTCCTTTTGTCTTCCTCCGAAATCAGGAGCCACACAAAGTCAGCGTAGCTCATGCGTCCTTCCTTCTGAACTGCAGTGCCTCTGGAAGACACAGCAGGGAAAAAGGTTAAAAACCACCAGGCTCCTAAACACTCAGAACATCAGCAAACAGTTTTCAAAAGTCCCAGATCACTAGTGAGACAAAATGGGGCGTCATCACCCACTCAGCCTGCACTCCCTGCACCCTCCAGCACCAGGGTTGCTGTCACTGCAGCGCTGAGGCTCATCTGCCACATCCCCTGCACAGCAAGGGCTGGGCCCCTTCACTTCCCAGAGACTTCCCAGCAGTGCCCTCCCTGTGCCACATCCCCCAGCTATGCCCACCTATCCCCCCATGGGGTTTTGTAATTTGTTTCACCCCCTTTTCAGGCAACTCCAACTGGAGCACCCTACTGGAAACCACTTGATCAGTGGGGGGTTTTGAGAGTAACTTGCATTTCTCAGCAGCCTGTCAGGAACCCCCTTCCTTTCCATCCCCAGCCAGTGGTGTATCCTCACCTCACCACAGCACCGCTGAATATTCGCTCAATAATCCTGTTTGATAACGCTGCAAACAGAAAACATGGAGAAAATGAAGCCACAGTCACAGCAATAACTACAATCACTTGTTCATGCTGAATGCACACAAAGCCATTTCCCATTGCTAACAGAATGCTCTGCCCACACTGCCTGTCTGACCTCACTCTGCTCAGCAGCATTTAATGAAAACCAAGGGTGATTCTGCCAGTGTGCCTGCCTCTGCATCCTCCCTAACACCACACTGTCCCACCACGATGGCAGCTGTTGTCTGGGGTCTTGGACATGGGCAGTGCTACTCCTGCCCTGCTGCAGTAGGATCTGTCACACCAGCAGACCCTGCTGATGGGAGGGGACTGTCCAGTGTGTACTGCAATGGAAGTTCAGTTACCCAGACAAAGCAACACATCAACCTCTACAAAAGCCCTCCCAGCAGAGCACAGGCTGGGCCAGCCCTCAGGCCTCCCGTGCAACAATCCTCCATCCCACACTGCAGCCCCCAGCAGGGACCAAGGCTCCCCTCTCACCTGTCCCAAGGGAGGCCCTTCTCCATGCTCACCCCACCCAGCCCTGTGATCAACACTCCTGGCCCCTGGCACTGCCACACTCACCCTGTACCCCCTTCCCGTAGACATCTGCACTCAGAACATACAGACTTCTTAGCCCTTTCGGGATTTGTATTCTATTAATTTATCCATGGCCCTTAAACCTTTAAAAACTCACAGGATCTGCTCAGCTTGTGGAAAGGAGGTTCCACACTGAACTCAAGAGCTGCTCCCCAAGTGCCTCTGCAAGCTGAAATCCCCCAGGCTTCACTGGGCTCTGGAATTTCCCTCACTGCACTTCAGCAGCCTTGGAAGTTCACATGGGCTTGTCCTTTTTGTCCTTACTTCCAAAGTTCCTGAAAACCCTCAGCAAGTTTCAGGCCATCATTTCAGCTTGTCCTTCTGGCAGTGACCCACATGTGAACAGAAGCTCCATCTGTAGCTCATCACAAAACTGTGTGTCCTGCAATTCTCTGTGTCCAAGTCCCTGCAAATTCCTCTCTAAATCAGCATTTACTGAAGGGGTGGATTGCTCCATTTAAACTTTTCCCTTGAGGCACCAAACTGACCAAATTAAAGGCAGGCTTTACTCATGTATTTTCAGCAATGCCCCTGGTCCCAGCACAGCCTGCAGGTATCATACCTTGGTCACTGTACCGAGCCAGGTCCTTCTGGCTGATGTAAAGGTCATGGTCAGTGTCCAGCTCCCAGAATTTACAGTATATCACATAGAAGTGCTCGTAGGAGAAATAGTCTGTGATCTGGTTTATGTCATCCTCTTCTTCCAAGAGAGCAAGGGTCTGAAAGGGTACCAAGGATAGGCAGTTAGACCCAGAGAAGGGGCAGCTGAGGAAGGCAGGCAGAGCTGGGTGAGCACAGCTCTGAGAACCAGCCTGGAAGAGCCTCTCCAACCCAAAAAACAGCCTTTCTGCCCAGGAGATCCTGTTCCTGCCTTCCTGAGGAGGCACCTGCCGAGCACCTGGCCTGGCTGTGCTGCCAGCACAGAGTGCCCAGCAGTCCTGCTGAGGGGTGAGGCAGAGGCACAGGAGCCACATCACTGGTCCAGCTGGAAATCATCCCAGACCTGCCCCGGGGCTCGAGCCCTTCAGAGCAGCGACTCCACAGCCCACACGGGCACTGAGTTCATCCTCACACATCACACGTCCCCATCTGGCTCCCAAAGACAAAGTCAAGCCTTGCTCCACACTCAGGCCTGGACTGGGGAAGGAGGGATGGCAAACAGAGCAAACCAATCACATGGATTAATTTTTTGCTGTCCCTAGCAGGAATTATTCTGGTTTAGACAGAGGAGGCTTAGACAGATTTCCACCCCTAACACCTCTTAACATGTCTTACTAGAAAACGTTCAGTGATAATAATGTCCGTGTTTCATTCCCACTTTCCACCTTTCTCTGTCCTTCCCAGTGACAAGAGGCTATTCCATGTTTAGCAATGCCACCTCCCTGCCTGTCTTCCTCCTGGTGCTGAGGCCATGGGACACCAGAGAGCCTTTTCAGTCTAATGCTCCAGTGAGCTCCAGGTCTGTCCTGCCCTTCCCTCACAGCCTCCCAGAAGGGGAGGTGAGATTCCCTGAGAGCCATCCCAGGGAAATGTGTCCCCAAGCAGGAAGGCTCCATGGCCCTTTCACACATAACCATAAAAACAGCTGCTGTGCTACGTGTTGGCACTGATGTTACAGCATCAACTCCCAGTCACCTCCACCTCCAAGGAACCCAACGGAGTCCCAACAAAATTCTCACATCCTGCCACACACCAGACTCAGTGCCAGGGACAACAGGAAGGCACTGCCAGACCTGCACTCAAACCCCAAGAGCTCTGACCAACCACTCACCAGCCTCTTCAGATCTTCATGGATCTATCCCTTTCTTTGCAGATGATAATCACTCAGGGAGATTTTGCAATAAATATATTTTTCTTTTCTAGTTCATGCCCAAATGCACCATTTACACATGAAGCAAAGAGCTGCCCATGTGAAATTATGGTCCCAGACATGAACATCCCTGCTGCAGGAGATGGAAGGCAGAGTAGATGTGGAAGGAGAACAAGGGAGAGTGCATAAAGGGAGAAAATGGGTGAATAAAGATCAAGGATAAACTGGGAAGGTTTATCTGTAACAGAGATTAGGGAGGAACTGGGACCACACGGCTTGGACTGGTATGAGCCAGCCCAAAGGAACACTCATTTCTTCATTAGCTGATGGGGTCAGTGGGGCAGACAAGGTCTGAAAGGAGGAGGAGTGTGAATTCATGCTCGAGGGTTTCGAGGAAGGCAGCACCCTACATCTAACAGGAGGCAGGAAGGAAGTCTCACTGTCTGAGCCAAATCCTTCACCCTTCAGCCTAAAGACTTTGACTCTTCATTTTGGGCTGGACTTGAGCAGCCTTGGCGAGTTTTAACCTGGTCCTCTTTTGGATAAACCACACGGAGGAGGACGGAGATCCAAATGCTGACATAAGGAGGCACTGGCAGGGGTTGAGCAGGAGCTCAGCTTATTTGTTCCCTGGGGGTGATGGCAGGGCAGGACCCGCCTGGCCAGCTGTCAGGGGCTGGGCCGGGCTGGGGGGCAGCACATGGGCTGTCCTGCCCCTTGGCACTGCAGCAGCTCCCTGGGCTGCCCCTGAGCCCCTCCACAGCAGTGCCAGCTGTCCCTCCTGCCCGGCCAGACCAGCAGCCAGGCTGCTCCATGGAGCTCCAGAGCTGGTGCTGGGCACCCCTGACCTGCTGCACTGCAGCCTCTGCTGCTCCAGCCCAGCCCCAGCACTGTCCTGGCCCATCCTGCCCTAGCCCATCCCACCCCCAGCCCCAGCACTGTCCTGGCCCATCCTGCCCTAGCCCAGCTCCCTCCCCACACAGCCTGGGAACAAGGACAGCACACTCTGGGGGCGTTCAGACAAACCCACGGACCTGCAGGAAGTTGCTCTTCCTCAGCTCTGGCAGAGTGATCTTCCCAGACCAGGAGCGGTTCACGGCGTAGAATATTCTCTGTATAACCTGCAACACATGCACAGAGCTCTTGAAACCAGCTCCTGAAACACACCAGTGGGAATTTAAACCCAGCCACTGGGTTTGTTCACTCAGCCTAAGGACACTTCTTTAGGAAAACTGTTTGGTGTTCTTTTTTGTAGTGCTACTGTCCTTAATTCTCTACACAGCCTGAAAGTAGCATTTACTTTAGAAACAGTACTGCCCATTTCACTCTGCAAATATTTTCACTGCTCTTAATTCACCTTTTTGGCCATGCAGATGAATTATTTATGTAAGAAACATATTCAGAGGGCTGATGAATCACTCTGAAACCTAGTTTTTCAGCTTTTAGGGGCTGTAGCTTGCACGGATCTCAAGTGAAATAGGGTTCTAGGTTCATGTACTAGGAAGAAAAGAAATTAGGATTTCTGATTCCTGCAGAGGAAGCAGGAGGTGTAAATGAAAGGCACCGGTGATGTCTGACCTACTGTGCCTGTAACAAAGCCTCATTTTCCAGGGGCTCCCTGAAAGTCAGCCACAGAGATTATCTGCCTGCATTTACCCCAGGGAGGTATAAACCTCCTTTGCCTCCTCTCCTGATGTGCCTCTGGGGAAAGGGAGAGAAAACCACGGGGGGATGCACAGACTCCTGAGAGCCCACGAGGGTTCCAGTCTGAGCACACCCCACAGCACCTCAAAACCAGAGCCCTTCCTAATTTCTGCCCTGCCAGCTTGTCAAGCACCATCACAAAGGAGGGAAAACACAAATGCTGATCAAGCATAGGCAAGAGTAAACCTACAGGGCACAGAACAACAACCAAACAACCCAGCACAGAAAGGAGAAACAGAATTACTGGACTATCAGCACTGAAATCTACGTAAGGTAATTCTTGGTGACCAAACACAATACAAACCTTTGATGTCTCTTGACATGCTGACACATTATCCTAAAATTTTGTTAGACTTCAGTGCATGTTATTCCAACACAAAATTTAACTTTACACAACAACATGGACATTACAGGATTAATCCAGCTAACAAAAGAAATGGGATGGGTTTGCTTTTAGCTAGAACTGGTTTCAAGTGGGCAACCACCACTGGAGGGCCATGCTTGGACTCAGCCACACAGGGGCTGGTTCTGAGTCCAGAATAGATCTGGAACCAAGTATGAGATTGGTCTCCACATCCTGCTCTGGGGTACACAGAGCGGTGAGGAAGTAAATGCTGATGGCACACACAGTTTTGACAGCAGCAAGAACGATCTGAGGACTAAAAATGTGTCCTGAAGAGAGAGAATTAATAGACCCAACTTAGCCGAACATGACACCTGTGGGTAACACTGCAGGCTCTCCATCCCTCCAGGCCTCAAAGGTGAATGTCCTCCCAAAGCTGGGTGTCAATTCAAGGAAAAACAAACATAAAAATAGACCTATCCCAACTGGCAATCACTGAGCAATGTTCTCAGGCCTGTGTTAGAGGTCAGACTGGATAATCACAATGATCTTTTCTGGTCTTAAGCACAATGAAGCAGCTCTGTGTGTGTTCCTTTAATGCCTCTGGCAGCCACTGCCATTCTGGACTCTATTTTTGGACTTTGTTTGGCTTTTGCTTCCCAACTGCACACGAGCTCAGAGACTGGAGCAGGTCTCACCTCATCCATAACCCATTATCACCCCTGGTGACTCGGTACCAACTCTGAAAGGCACAGGGTGCTCACACCACCCCAAGGACTCAAAACAGCAACCCCAAGAAGCAGAGAAAGGACCCCTTAACCAGGAATGCTCCTTTTGCTCTGCCTGCAGGGTAATAAAAGACAACAAACTATTCCCATTCGTGACACACAGGAAACTGTTCATCTATCAGACCACAGTGATAAACATGTTCCACCTGCTCCCTCCTCACCTAGCTGTAAAAATAAGGCATTCAGAGGTAAAATGTGATCCCTTTTCATCTCCTTTACCATGTCCAGTCACTCAGTGCAGGCTTCATTATCCAAAGAATGGTCCACTTGCAATGGGTAGTCCACAGTGCTTGTATCAGTATAAAATCTCAATACTTCTCTTTTTTCCTGGGTTGTGAAAACCAAGATGCCAAAACAAGGCACTTCAGAAACACTCCAGATCATAAGCATCCCACCTGACACAATTTGCAGTATTTAAGGCACATTTGTCACTTCTGTCTTACTGAAAGCCATAACTGGCTTTGTTTCACCCAACATGGAAGATGGTTTAGTGCATAATCACAGACTCCCAGA
The DNA here is from genome assembly GCA_035583235.1 of Hafferia zeledoni. Taxonomy (NCBI): domain Eukaryota; kingdom Metazoa; phylum Chordata; class Aves; order Passeriformes; family Thamnophilidae; genus Hafferia; species Hafferia zeledoni. Next base: position 19,478,203 of record JAWWEV010000011.1, read on the forward strand.
ACATCCTGAGCGGGAAGGGACCACCAGGATCATCAAGTCCAACTCCTGATAAGCCCTTGGAATGAGGAGTCCCTTTCTATTTGCTCATTATCTTCAAGTCATCAACCTCCAGGACCCAAAGCAGTGACGGATGAGTTCCAGACCTCTCCCCACACTTCCCACAGAAGAACACAAGCAATACCACTCCTGGAGAGTCCACAAAGCTTTATTAACCCCCACAGCCACCCTCCCCTCACACCCTCACTCCAGTGATACCACGGACACTGAAGCACTTTCCCACAGGCACAGTGTTTGAAGCTGGTTTTAGTTGCCAGTTTCCCAACACGCAGAGCTAACTCTGAGCCTGGTTTGAATGTTCTGGTAGAAGTTACACTTTAAAGCTTTACAACAAATGCCACATGTTTTTCTGCATCATCTTCGCCAGCTTCAGGAGTGTCTCTGTGGAAACAAACACCACTAGTTTAGCAATAAAGTAGCTCACAGATACAATACAGGTAAAATTCCAGCCTGGGGCATCCAAAAGGCACCTTTAAAAGGTGCTGAGGTGGCAGTGAGAGTTGAAAGGTACATCTTACCTATGAGTTACTGTGAGTTTGATCTCAACCAAGTGATGGTGTATCCAGCCATGAACACAAAGCCATGTCTCCTTACAGGCCTCCTCTGTAATATGAAAATAAACTGTCATTCTTGCACTGGCAGCAAATACAGCATTCTGTCACTGTAAGGAGGTATAAGGTACTCTACCTTGAAGCAATCAAAATGATCCAAGTAGTCTCAAAATCCAAGGGCAAAGCTGTTTCCTTCATTACCTCCTGGTGGAAATACTGGATTTTGTAACACTAAAGAGAGAAGTGCCAGACTGTCTGCGAAGGGAGAGGTGAGAAACGTGACCTCCCACTGCTGCAGAGGGCCAAGTGCTGCCACTGCAGGTGGGCAGAGCCTGCCCTGCCAGCCTGCCCAGCTCTCCTGGCTCTGCTGCAGCCAGGCAGGGGCTGGCCGTGGGACAGACACCCAGGGCAGCCCATGCTGCCAGCACGAGGAGGTTGGCAGGGTTTGCTGCTGCACAGCCCTTACCCAGCCACAGGCACCACCGTCCCGGCTGCCTGGGAGGCCCCTCCTGCCCCAGCAGTGCAGGGTGAGGTGTCTGAGGGCTCTGGCAGGACAGCAAGGGGGACACACACAGGCTCAGGGGGCACAGGGCAGCTCCACAGACTCATGAGGGTCTGGGTCTGTGCTCTGTGGTGGTGCCAGAGGGGCTGCCCAGGCACCAGGGAAGCTCTGGAGGAGGAGAGAGGAAGGAAAAGGTGCTGCCCTTCACTAGAGCCTGTACTTCAGCTTTCTCAAAGTGGGACCTCAGCTTCACACAGCTGTCCCAGACCACAACCCAGAAAGTGCAGTGAGGGTGACCATGTGGGGATTACTCTACAGAGACATCTGTTTCTTGCCTGAGGAACAGGAACAGAGTGTGACTCCAGAGGAACCCCTGAAGGCAGGGGCACAGATCTGCCTTTGTCAGCACCCAGCTGGCAGCAGGAGAACAGAAACACATGGCAGGCTGTGTTGGTACTGCAGTCAGAAACCAACAGTGCAACCTCAGATCTCTCAGCTCTCACCCCTGGGTGCACCTCACACACCAAACACCAGAGCACACGTGCCACAGGCACTCCACACACCCACCCATTCCTGTGCCCCCATCATTCCCCGGCCACTCCTCTGCCTGCTGTGGACAGTCACTGTGCTCACTGCATCTGCTGTCCTGCTCCACAGGGAGCATTTGACTACACACTGATGGTCACTGCCATGTTCAAGTGCATCTAAAGCATCTATAATTGATTCCCATTATACCTTTTCATAGAACATTAGTGTGACAGTTTGGGGTTTGCCCACAGAAACAGTGTCTTTGTGCCACCTGCTCCTGACAGGAAGGGCCCCAGGCTGTGTGCCAGTGACCTCCCAGCTGCCATGTGTGGGGCAGCTGGTCCCCAGCAGGCCTTGGCTGGCAAACAGCAGGAACTTTCAGCCCAGAGCCCTGCTGGGATGCAGCTCCCACCAGGTCTGCCACCATTTCAATCTGCTACTGCTGCAGAGACAAAACATCCCAACATTTACACCTTTTATCCAGGTTCACACTCAGCATGACAAGCTTAAAGAGAGCCCAGACTTAGCCAGGTGAAGCACCAGCCTGACTGCAGCCTTGGAACAAAGCTACAGAACAAACCTCAGCAAGGCACAAAAGCTGGGAGACACAGAAAGCCCACGCAGGCTTTCTGGCCAGAGAAGAGTTGGAGAGCAGATCCCTGTGTGCTTTTACCAGGAACAACCCCAGATTCTCCATGCCCAAGTGACAGAAACCTTCCAACAGGCAGCCCAGCACAACCTGGGGTGACTGAGCAGTTCTCAAAGACCATAGAACCTCTTTTCTACTCATCAGAACAAAAAGGATGTTTTTATAGATTTGCTTAAGACCAGAAAGAATCATTATTACCCTTCTCAACAACCCCTTGCACACACAGGCAGATTTGTCACTCCTTTGGAAGCACTTCTTAAAATACCTCATTGTTTTAATATTAAACACCTATTTTTTTTAGATAACTGCAGGGCGCTGATGGGAACAGGGAGAGAGAGGCCCCAGAGGGAGGGCTGGCTCAGTGATCCCAGGGGACCAAGGCAGGCAGCCTACCGTGGTGATATAGCGGGAATGGAACTCCGGGGCGTCCTTCAGGAACGTCAGGCCAGGATGTGATTCCACCACATCCTGCAAGAGAGGAGGAAACAAAATGAGAGAGATTTTCTTCTCCTTTGAGAAGTTACTGGGCTTTACAAACCACTAATTTTGCTTACTCTCAAAACTGTATTTGCAGCATTAACAATAAAACTAAACTGATACATTTTAATCTATAAGAGAACCTTCTACAATGACAAGTATAATACATTTTCTGGGCAATACGCACCTGTTGGGCCATTTTGATTTACTTAAGGACAGAAAAACAAAGGAAGAGAGTTAGTGAGTAGATGAAAACTCATTTTCATTGAATGAGACAAAAATAAGTTGACCATGCAACCATCTGCTCTCCAAGACCTCTTTTTTCCTCCATTCATTGACGACACTAACATTTGTTAGAGCCAGGTCTCAGAAACACACATTCCTTGAGAATGCCACATTTTATGTCTTCCACAACAATGACTGCTCTGTGAGCTCCCAAATGCTTTTCCAAAACTCACTGGAAGTACCTGTGGAAATGCCTCTTTCTCAAGGTAAGTGAGACACTGGCTCATGATACCAAATCTGCACGATCAGAGGGGTGGAGAAACTGCCCAGACCCTGAATGAACAGTTCAGGTCCTGGATGAACCAATGCCAGTGTAATTGCCACAGATCTGAGTCCTCTACCCTTTAAGAGTGTGCCAAGCCTTGCTTTGCCTGTTCCATGCGTGGTGCCCTCAGGGGTGTGACGGGACCAGATTTTGGGCAGTGTAACACCGTGCCTGATGTGATGGGGTAACTGTGCTTGTCTCTGACTGACAAACAGGATTGGACACGCCTTGGATTGCACCAGGAGCAAAAAGCAGAGCTGCAATCCATCAGGAAAGGTGGTGTGCCCAGTGGGGAAGAGATGAAGAGGAACACGACAGAATTTATCCATCACACCCCAGTTTTGTGTGAGACAGAAACATGCAGTGCAGACACAGAATCATTCCCCAGAGCAGCATCTCCACAGAGGGCAACACAGTGTGAGGAATGTATGGATATGTGCAAAGGTCAGAAAAGGCAGCAACAGATGATCAGGGCAGCAGATGGATCTGATTTACAGAGAGACTACAAAGAAGCCCTAAAGCTATCCAGAGCCTGCCTAAGTGGCCACAAATAATTAATAAATGATACTGTTAAGAATATCACGTGAATGAAAGGAAAAGAAAGAAATTAAATCAGGATGCGCAGATTTAACCTGAACATTAGAAAAAAAATAAGCAGGGAGACTTGTGCACCAGCAGGATCAGAGGCATATGCAGAGCAACTGGAACTGCAGGAATTTTGCCAAGATTTGTATATGATACTGCATCTGGTTGCCTTGCTAGACAAATTCAGTTATAACTGTCTTGCCAAGCAACTTTTACAACTTTTCTAATACACCTTTATGTTGTGCTTGAGTACCAACAGCACCTGGCATTTTCCCCAAGACCCACACAGAGAAGTGGGGCAGATTTCAGCCTCGTTACCAGGCACTGATGAATATAAATCCTAACCAGAGACAAGAAACTGAACAAAACTTTGACAATCCCTCAGCAAGATTTGCAGCTGGTTGGCCCTGAAGCAGAACAGCCCACTTGAAATGCTTATTTCTTTTTCACTCCAAAATAAACCCCACCCAGGTGCTGTTCAAACCAAAGGTCTGCTTGTCCCTGATAACCAAAGACACGCAAATGAGGAAGCTGCGAACCACACGCGGCTGTGTCCCGTACCTGGAGCAGCGGGACGAAATCCTCCTGCTGGAGGTAGTCACAGCCAGGCTTGGCCAGCAGGGCTGTGAACCGGGCAGCGTCGTCGTGGCAGCTCCGCAGGACCCTGCGAGAGAGGAGAGGGGTCACCCGAGGAGTCACTCGAGGGGTCACCCGAGGGGTCACCCGAGCCCCTGCAGCTCCCGTGGGGTCAGGAGGTGTCTCAGCGCTCGGCAGTGCCTCCCCTCGGGGTCACCCAGGGCTGAGCCCACACCACCTGCACCTCTGTCAGCTGCACCAAGGCACCCAGGGGAGGTTTCTCCCACTTTAACATTGCTGTGGTAAACCAGGTTTCTTACTGAAGGCTGTTCTTACTTCGATTCCAGGCTGCTGAGTGAGTAACATTCGTTTTCCAAGCGCTGCACACTCACTGTTCTCACTTGGAGCCAACAGGACCAGCCTGGGGGATGCCACAAGAACCCTCTCCAACACAACCCTTTACCAGAGTTCAGTATTTGAGGGTATTGCCAAACTGCAGCAGCTCAATATTCCCCCAGAAAGATCAGTGCTCAGAGGCCAAGGAGCAGCACGGGGAGCAGGATAACTGCATGAGCAGCACTCAGAGAGCCTGTGGGTTCATCCCCTGGGCTGGCAGTTTGCACCTGACACACCAACTCTTGGCTCTGCTTTCTTCTAATACAACATACCATGCTGGTCAGGCATCATAACCACTTGGTTCACTCCGAACAGAAAAACTCATGAAAAGAACAATTCCATGACATTCACCAAACACCAGTAACAGAGGAGAACATTGGGATATATCAAACAACTGTTTGGTATAGAAGACGACTTGACAACTAAGTTGTTCACATAGTTGTTAAAGTTTAAACACAGGAAGGTGGTGTTGGGAGGAGCCCCTCAGAGAATTTTTCTCACCATACCAACACAAAAGGTTTAGGCTTGGAGTCCCAGGAGTGAGGACAAAAGATAG
>JAWWEV010000011.1:19483729-19494129 GCA_035583235.1 Hafferia zeledoni
GAGCTCTCTTTTTCTGGCTCTGCTCTTTGCTTTTCCCCCTCCATCTCTGGGCACCCTGAGCTTCAGAGAGAGAGAGAGAGAGAGAGAGAGGAGAGACAGCTGGTTCAGGACACTGCAGACCATTTTTTTCCCTCTTCCTGGAGATCGATTCAAACTGCAAGGAGATTCCTGGGAACTATCACCATTTCCTCCACTCCCAGGTTTATTCCTTCTTCGTTTGGGACAAAGAGAGAAAGAGAGTTCATTGAGTGCTCCCCCGCTCGTCTCTGCCTCACTGGGAAAAGACTGAGAATTCCCCTCGCAGCCAGCCGAGGTGTGACACTGACACTGTCCATAAATAAAACTGCTCCAGGAGGAATCTACCGTTTTGGGGGTTGTTCTCCTTTGTTTTTTTACCTTTGGTGCTGGGGGAGTAGTTTGCTCTGTTTACAGTTATATCCATATCTACATATATATGTATATATAAAGTAGTTAAGAACAGTTATCCTTCCTATATCCATTTTCTAATTAAAGTTCCTTTTCTTAAATTTAATAAAGAGTGACGTGATTATTGTAGAGGAATCCTCTCCTCTGCTTTTTGGTAAACATTTTGGTTTTTCCCTCAAATTGAGACAATAGTATATGGGAAACAAAGTATTCAGAAAGTTACCCCGTTTTCTTTAATACCTGTGAAAATTCACTGCACTGTTAATTACCTACTATGAGTAATTATTCACCACCTTCCTCTCCTGCAAAGTGTATGAACATAGCACTGAACTGCCAATAGTTCTGCAGAGATCACACTGGGACTCGTTTCCTGCTAATTCTGGCCTCCTCACTCTATGAAAAGCAGTCTTCACAAAAAAGAACAAGGCTTTTTTTAAATAAGCAAAAAACGATTAAATTTAGCAATCCCTTGGCTGCACATTCATATCATGGTAAATGGCAATTAATAGATACATTCCAAATCAGCCACAGAAAGATGCACTAATGTTTTAGCTTAAAAAACTCTGGCACACACAGAAGAATCCCAAGGCCATGTTTTAGCTACAAACTAAAAGATGTGACATTCAGGAGCATTTTATATTCAGCAATTCCCACAGACTTGACAAGATCAATGAGCATGTGGCATTTGGAAAGCCAGGTCACCTACTGAGGTGCTTCAAAACAGGCTCCAGCAGCTGAAGATACACCTGTTTGAAAACCACACCTGTGTTCACAGAGCTGCAGCCTGACTGTACCAGAACACCACATTTCTTCTGCCTTTTGTGTTTCCAGCAAAGGTTTTGTAAGTGTAAAAGGGAAGAGGAAGGGGAAAAAAAGTTTTTCTGAAAAGAGCAATTAAAGTGAGAAAAGCATACAAAGATTGGCTTGGAAATGGGGTGGCTAAAAGGATGCACAAGTGGGACATGACCACAGCCTGCAAATATCTGAAGGATGTGAAAATCAGAGGAGTGAAAATATGTGGTACTATACATGAGGGATTAATCAGGAGTAATTGGAGGAAGCTAAAGAAGGAAAATACATTGCCTGTGTCAAGACAAACTTAGTGATCGCAGTCACCCCTAACATTTTTGCAGTTTTGCCAGGGTAACTAGAAGCTGTCTTGACAACATCATCACAGGAAATACTTTGGGAATTCAGGGCTAAAGGCTACTTCAAGAACCTGAAGAGCAACCATTAGGTAAAAAATTAGAACTCCCTCTGGAGAGGAGGTGGAGACGTTGCTCAGGTGTTTCCCAAAGCAGACTAAAGCCTGAACTGCCCTGAGAAAAAGATGAGGCAAGACAGCAAGTGTGTTCCCTGTCACACCTCCACTCCGAGCACATCCAGGGCAGCCCTGACAGGGGAATGTGGAAGGGACTCTCAAACTCCACAGACTTTTGTGCTTGAGGAAGGTGGTAACTGTTAAAGCTCCCAGAGTGCCCACTTGTGTGATGATGCTTTATTTCACATTCCTCCTGTTCTGTATCACCACCCTCTGCCCCTCTCCCAAGTCCCAGACTGCCCTCAGTGCTCCCCAGTGCAGCAGCAATAAGGCCCGTGGTGAAAACACCCAAAATCCACTGACATCCATCAGCTCTCTCAGAATAGCTGACATATTCCTGAGGAGTGTGTTAATACATTTTATATGCCAACTAGACCAAACCAACTTATCATCTGTACAATTGCTTCCAAATTGTTTGATACCACATGGAAACTTCAAGAAAGTTTTGGTGAACAAAACCTAAGCTGATGGAGATCGTAAGACATTTAAAGATTTGAAAAGTCTGGTGGAAAAGAAGTAAGAAAAAAATTGCTTCTATGGCAGGCTGATCCCTTTTTCCAGAAAGAGAATTTGGCATTGCTGTACTCACTTTCTCCACATGGACACGAAAGAGTGCACAGATACCCCTCCTGTCCTCTCCCCTCCTGATGCATTGAACAGAGCAGCTTTCCAGTACAGTGGGCAGCCACAGACCTGTGGGGAAACACCAGAATAGAGGGGAATACAGAGCAGTCCCAAAGGAGCCTCTTTGCACCAAATTCACCATTGAGACTTACCAGGAGGGAAATAAAGTGGTAATGGCTTTCTGACTGTTCTGTGCTCTATGCCAAGGCCAAGCATTCACCAATAACTTCCTACTTCATCCTTTTTAGGTGGCTGAGAAACACATCCTGTCAGGCTGGGAGAAGGATCTGGGACTGTCAAGCTCTTAAGTTCTGTCTTAGACTGAGCTGTTCAGCAAAATTCCCTAGGAAGGGCAGTGCAGGGAGACAGGCACCTCCCTCCGCTGCCTCCCCCACCTGCCTGACCCATCCCCTGCACGGGCTCACTGCCCACGGGCAGCCAGGGAACCTCAGTGCTAATTATAGCAATTCATGGTGAAAGGCCTGGGGGTGAAGTAATTCCCACCCCAGTTTTCAGGCCAGTGCCTTCCACCCAGCCCAGCCCCTTTTCCCAGCACTGCTGGAGCTCAGCAGGTTTCACAAACACAAGTGAACAAATGGGAAGAGGTGGATTCCAGAAAAGGACTCCCAGGACAGCACTGTGGAACCAGCCCCTGCAGAGGCTCTCCTGGGAAAGTCAGGCATTCTGGGCTCTCCAGTGCCTCAGCAGAGCAGGCTTGACACTGGTGGCCAACACGCAGCTGCTCACACTGTGAGGGACCCCCTCTTCACCACAAAGACCTTCCCAGCACGGCACCAACTCCAGACAAGGCACCAGAACTTCCCAAAGCACTGGCCTCGCAGGGAGTGCAAGCCAGGACATCACAGCAAATGGAAGGAGTGCTCTGAAGCAGAAGCTCAGGCATCATCCCTGCCTTCTCCACAAAGTCTCTTCCACCTCTCCTGTTAGGCAGGACTATCCTCCAAGTCCACTGTCAGCTTCTCATCCAGGCCTGCATGTTTCTGTGGGAACCTCCATCAGCCCAGGAACTGGTTTGGATTCAGCCATCCCTGTGTCAGGCAACTGTGCTTCTGCCTCTCTGAGAGAACTTTTTGCTGTTTCCCTTGTGTACCTCTGAAACATTGATCTCAGAGCCCCCAAACTGGACCATTGTCAGGAATCCCCCACACAGAAGGAGCCTTACAGGAGGTAAATGACATGGAGCACTCCTGTGTAGGGCAAACTGAGCAGATGAGACGTGTCTGACAACTGCTCCTTTTAGATCAGCAGCACTGCAAACTGTGCCTGCGAGAGGGAAACAGGCACCATCTGCACTGGGCTCCACACAAGTGCTGGTGCTGCTCCCTGGAGCCAGAAGCCCAGCCTGGAACACCTGTGTGAGGGACACAACTCACTGAGGGCTCCTTGAGCACTTCCATGGCCAGGGAGGAGCCGGCTGGAAACTGCCCTGGCACAGCACAGCACAGCAGCACCCACAGCTCGGGCCCAGCCCAGAGAGGCAGCCACAAAACCCCCCAAAAAAGGCAGCTGGCACTCCTGAAGGCAGAGGCAGACAAGCTTCTGCCATCTCCTGAGCACAACTATGGGGCAACAGAAAAACAAAACGCCATTTGCATTTGTTAAAATCTGAGAGAACCATTTTGTAAATCACAGCAAGGACAAACAGGTCTGATGTGACAAACAGCAAACTGAGCTCAGCTTTGGTTACTATTATCTTAATCTAAACAAAAAACTTCAGCACAAAAAGATAATAGTTCTTTTTTCCCTAAAACAGCTGCAAGATTCTTTGCTTTAGTTTCATTCTCTCTCCCAAAAACCTAGAGAACAGAACCACTGAGGCTGGAGGAGACCTCCGAGCCCACCAATAGTTACCTTAGCAATTTTCCCCATTTCACAGATGTTTGCCTTCTCATCCTCAAACTCTTTAAAGGCTTCTTCAATCCTGGCAATGATTTCTTCGTGATTAGTGCAGACATTGGGAAGCCCTTTAGGGAAGTAGAAACGTGGAATGTTTATGGGCAAGGGGGTGCTGCTGGTGGCTTTATTCCCAGGCAGAAGGGTGCAAGGGCTGGCTGAGGGTTTCAGGGGTGCTGGGGATGGGGCTCCAGCCTTCTTCTCTGGTTTGCTTTGAACCTGGAAAGAGAACAAATAAACACTTTTTAACAGCACAGCACACAGAGCAGGAAAACACAGCTTGTGCTCCCAGTGATTAGGAGAAAATTAAAACCCACCAACAAAGAAATTATAGCACAGAGATAAAAATTAACATCAAGTAGTCAATTCATTTTGCCCCATGAACAGCAAAGTACCAAAATCTGTTTAGTATTTCCCCTTAGAAACAGAATACCCACCCACACAAACATGTTGCCTCAAGTATGACCAAACTTACATTCATAACAAGGGCATTTTCTATCCCTTGGGAACATAATTAGCTGTGACAAAGCACTGCTTCATGGATAAATTAAGAAAAGATTTGCCTTCTCAGTTTCAGGAAGCCCTTTATTCTGTGCCCAACTTCAACAGTCCAAGGCCTAGTTCTGTTCAAAGTACTCAGCACTGGTACACCAATTTTCCTATCAGGGCTCAGGAGCAGCCAGCACAGCACCACCAGGCACCCACAGGATGGCTTCTCCTATCACCCTTCTCCTGTCTGTAATTAACACATGGCTGATACGGTGATCCCACTGGATCACCTCTCTGATGGATCTCTAGATAAGGGTGGTCCCCCCTGGATCACCTCTCTCATGGATCTCTAGATAAGGGTGGTCCCCCCTGGATCACCTCTCTGATGGATCTCTAGATAAGGGTGGTCCCCCCTGGATCACCTCTCCAGTGGCTCTCTAGATATGCTGATCCTCACTGGATCACCTCTCCAATGGATCTCTAGTTCCAGCTCTACATCAATGCTTTTCATCACAGGAGGAATTTGTATTTAAGTCCATAATGAGGTCCTAACACAGCGAATTTTTCTGACATGGGAGGGAATATTTTTTCAACTTTGACAAGTAGTTACAGTATAAGCAGCAGAATTCAGCTGCTGGAATGCCAAGGGATGACGAATTCCCTGCTCCCCCAGGAAGACACTCTTTCCTGGGAACAGGCAATGGGCTTTCCCACTGCACAATGGTTCCAATGCAAGAGTTATTATTAATGTAACAACATATGTGATAAGGCTCATAAGGCAACAGTCAAGTAAATACAGCTGTGACTTCCAGTTTGTTTATTCTAAATGTTTCCAAACAAAATGGTTTGAGGATAAAGCAGCCAAGTCCGAGTTCACTAAATGCAGAAGAATGTATATGATGAACGGACTAAACTCTTTGCCTTATTATTTTCCATAAACTTGGAGCTTTTTTCTTACCACTACCAAACCCCACAGCTTACCGTGGGTTTGCTCTCAGGAAGGTGAAGAAGTGAGACTTGTAAAAGCTTCCTTAAGCCTGTTTTTACCTGCAGTTTGTAATACTTTATAACCCAGTCATCAGAGACCACCAGGAAGGCTCTTCCTCCTCTTCACTCCCCTGTTTCATTGCTCTTTCTTTAATGAGGAGCACCTCTCCTGTCCCCAGAGCTGTGCCCTTTCAGGAGCAGGAACACTGGCACTGCCAGCTGAAGCACGTTTTGTTCTGTCCCTGCTCGTGCAGAACACCCTAACCCGGGCTTTGGGACTCTACATCTTCCTCTCCTGAGCCTTGAAACACAGGAAAAGCTGAAGGTCGCTTCCAGCCTTCCATATTTCCATCAATACCAGGACTCAGAGTCTGCACAGTCCTCAGTGCAGCTCAGCCCCTGGAGAACAGGTGTGATCATCACCCTCTGTTCTCCCTCCCATCTTCCTTGACTTTTGCTGCTCTCATACACACTGCACACCTCTGGGTCTGATCCTGAGTGCTATCAGAGCCCAGAGTGGGCCAGCTTTGACTCCCAAGGCATTCCTGGGGCTCCAGAGGGCTGTAGGGCAGCAGAAGCACCAGCCCTGGGCACTCTGTCCCACAGCAGAGCAATGCAGGTGACCCAAGGTGGTGGCAGGGGTTAAGCTGGACACCCCCTTTGGGAGCACAGCTCACTGTCACAGAAGACAACCCCTCTCCTGACTTCCTTCTGCCCTTTCCTCAGTGGAGTAACAGAGGCAAAGCCCAGCCAGGCTGGATGTGTCTGGGGAGGGAGCCGAGCCCCAGGCCAGGGATCGGCCTTGGGGAAGTCTCCCCAGCACCACTTCTGCCCTCACCCTGCCCTGTCCTGCCCTGTCCTGCCCTGCCAGGACCCCACTCCAAGTGGTTCTCCCTCTCTGGATGGCAGCAGAGGGAAATCCCTGCCTGCCTCTCACAGCACCATATTCATACAAACAATGCGAGGCTGGAACAGACATCGAGGTGCCGACTGCAGCCACTTGACTTCTATAATAGGACTTGACATCAGTTTGCTTGGAGGCCCTTCTCACAAACAGGTTTATTGCTCCCTGATCTCTGCAGGCCACGCAGGCACTGCTGGCTGCCAGCACAGGCAGGAACTGAGAAATGGCTCAAATTTAACACCAACTTCCACAAACCAAGACTCTCTTTCAAAGGACACCGACTCCTCACTTTAACAACATATCCCCTTCTCTTGCAGTACAAGGCAACAATAAAATTATATTTTTCTTTTCTTGGAAGGTGAAGACACATCCCCACAGCAGGCCAGAGCAGCACTGTGCCACTGTCCTCCTCTCCTGCACACAACATACCCCTGACATGGCACAGCAGCTGATCATCCTGCAGCACAGCTCATCACTCTGCCCAGGCCTCCACCTCCCAAAACCAGAGCAATTCCTCTTCCTAGGCCTCCACCTCCCAAAACCAGAGCAATTCCTTTTCCTCCAGGTATTCCCACAGCCAGGAACCAGCTGGTACAGCTCTCACAAACCACAAGTCACAGCTGCAGAAGGGACATTCATTTCCTGATCCACAACCAGCACAAATCCAGAAGGTCAGAGATCTATAGGAGAAACACAGGGAACTCTGCTAAGCTTCAGAGCAAGGAGTTTGCAGCTGGCCTTTCCAGTCAGACTGACTCACTGAGTGCCGCTCTGCCCCAGCCAAACGAGGTGGAGGCTCTGCTCATGGATGGCTTCTTTTCAGGTTCTGCCTCAGGAACAGAAATACAGTTTTTGAACGTTGTCCTCTCCCTTCTCATGTAAGGAATGAGCTGTCTACGACCCAAAGAGAAAACAAGAAGCAGCAACCATCCCCTGAGGATCCTGTTCCCCAGACCAATCTTGCAAGCCAATGCTCTGGGCTGGGGATAACCTGATGTGAACCACTGTGGGGACAACTGGAAGTTAATGACAACTTTTTGTGAAAAAATTAGGAAAGTGGTATAAAGGGCAATTCTGTGGGAATCCCTTGGAAACAAACAGCTTCTGACTGCAAAAAGATTAGCCTTAACCATTGTTTGCTTAGTGGAACACTTCTCCAAGGGATGTGCATTGTCAGAAAGGACAACTAAGAAAGAGACTACAAAAACTTTAATAAATCTTTTAGCTTTGTTAACAATAAACAGACCTTTTCTTCCTTTTCTTGTTCAAGGGGAAGATGAAATCAAAGCCCATTTTAAACACTTCTTTATAGAACTGTGTAATTTACCTTAACTAAAATCTGTCCATCCACTGTATCACCTTTTGCCAGTCATACAATTTATTTATGGCCAGACCAAAACAGTGACCTCTGTGTTATAAATAAACCAGACAGAACTACAGCCTCATTGTAGCTACACAAACAAAGCACAGACTAAACCTCTGCCACCCTGGCCTGTCTCCCAGGGATGTGCCAACCCCAGCAGAGCACTCCATGGAAGGAAGCAGAGCCACAGCAAGTGTTCCAATGCTTTCTACTCCTTCCTCCCAGTGCCCAACGAGGTCCCAGATAATACATTTACCAGTTTCCTGCCTTTTTTCCACACGGACTCTGTAATTCTCTTTTCTAGGGTGCAGTGACTCAGCCTGGGTTCTCGCAGTCCACAGAGCTGACTTCATGTCTCCCTGCATTTTTCCTAGTTCCTGCCTCACTGGAGTGTGATGGTAACTGGACACAAGCCATCCCCAAGGCTCATCACTTCTCCAGAGCTGGTTTGTGTCTCTCACCCAGACCTTCTCTTCCTTTCCCTCCCTGATGCCCTTCCCCATCTCCCTCCTGATGCCTCTTTCTTACCCATTTCTAAGGACAGCAAGAACAACAAAGGCTCATCTGCACATGGTTCCAAACAGCACAGAGCTATGAGAAAATGATTTCTGGATAGAACATTTTCTATTAGGAGACATAAACGCACCAGCAGAAACAAAGTTCAATCACGGAAAAACAAACATTAAAACAAACTCTACCTAAGCAACTCAGGATCACAAAAGGATTTAGTGGGAAGGGCCACAGAGCTAATTCCAAGGTTGGATCAAGTTCCTTATGTCCTGATCCAGTTGGGTTTTGCTCACACAGGCCTCACATGTCTCTGCTGCCACGTGTGCCCTTGGACCTTGCACAAGGGCTCCCCACAACTGATGTACCTCAGCCCACTCCCCAAACACCTCCCTGAGAACTCCATGGAGGAAACAGCCAGGGTGCATCCAAACCAACCCAGGCAGAAGGACCAAGCAGGTATGACCCCCAGCAACCCTCACCTGTCCTGGTGTGCAGGTGACACCTGTCTAGGGGGGAAACTCGCACCGTCTGGGGCAGCACCTCAGGGGCAGAGGCCTTGACAAACTGTTCAAATACTTCCAGGACAGAAGGTGCAGAGTTCCCCACCTGTGTGCAGTGATGCCAAGCACCAGCTCAGGGTGAGCAAAAGCCCTGCAGGGAAGGCTGTGGAGGGGATGGTGTGCCCCAGGCTGAGTGTGAGCCTCAGCTGGTGACAAACAAGGCAAACTATGTCCTCCACAGCATCAGAGCAGGGCCAGGAGAACACGGGGAGTTATGGTCATCTCTGAGGCTGCATCTGCATCTCTGTGACCAGCTCTGGGCCTTCATGTCAAAGAAAGGATGGGGAGGCAGAGATGTACAGGAGGGAATCAGATAAGCAGGGGCAGGACAGGCTGAGGGGCTGGGCCTGGCTCTGGCCAGGCAGGGGGGAACAAGGGATGGGCCAGGCACAGCCTGCAGCTCTGGGAAGGGCAGTGACACCAAACTGCAGTGGAACATGGTATAAGAGGGGCAATGGCCATAAACTGCAGCTTGCGAGGGTTAGGCTGGAGGACACTGAGGGTAGTACAGCCTGCAAGAGGTCACTGGAAGGGAGTGGGGAGTTCCCAAGACTTGGAAAAGCCAGTGCTGATGTGATTCAGTGTTTGAAATACTCATCTTACATGTGAGATGTTGGATTAGAGACCTCCCTTCCTCCCAGCACTGCTATGGGAGGCTCTCTGATCCTGCCATAAATAGTCCTGCAAAGGACAAGCATATGAACTGAAGTGTACAGCTCTTGAGACAGGGGTTTACCAAAACCCTTCTCCTCCATTCCCTCCTGGCCCCTCACTCACTCTGCTCCCTCTCACCACTCTCACCACCGTGTTCACCGTGAGCACCTCTGTGTCCTGAGCCCCAGGACCTCCCCTCTCAGGTCAGCCCAACCACAGGTGCAGCCCCACGAGGCACAATATTCAACATCTCACTGCTGCCAAGGGGGACACCTCCCCCCTGTCCCCCACTCCCAGCTGTACATCGTCTCTGTGCCCTCAGTGCCAGCCCCAGAGCTCGCCAGACTCCTCAGAGAACCCACTGAACCCTCTTGGAAAGGCAGAACACAGACTTTGGTTTGTTGCTGGATGACATTCTGCTGTGTTCTGAGTTAAGGCAGCTCTCAGGAATCATGGAATCGACTGGGTTGGAAAAGACCTCCGAGATCATCGAGTCCAACCCTTGGGCCAACTCCAGTCCCTTTACCACATCATGGCACTCAGTGCCACGGCCAAGCTTAGTTTAAAAACCCTCAGGGATGGGGAATCCACCCCCTCTCTGGGCAGCCCATTCCAATGCCTGAGCACTCTCTCTGCAAAGAATTTTTT
>JAWWEV010000011.1:19494229-19518565 GCA_035583235.1 Hafferia zeledoni
AGAATTTTTTTCTGCTCTCCAACTTCAATTTCCCCTGGCAGAGCTTGAGCCCATCGTGCCCCCTTGTCCTATTGCTGCAGGCCTGTGGAGCCCAGGGTGGCAGAGTGAGGAGGCAGCAAGAGGAACAGCGACTGCAAGGAACAAGAGGGAGACCGTCTCTTCTCAGCGGGAGCGGGTCTGGGCTTGGATCTGCAGCCCCAGGGCAGTGATTCCCGATGCATTCCGGTCCTGCTCCTGCCTCAGCCCTGGCAGAGGGCTCGTGTGCCCAGGGCTGGGTCACTTTTCCGGCTGGTCCCCCAGGAGGTCCCAGCCCTGCCCGCAGAGCCCCCCGGGCTGTGCTCGGTCAGGTCTGCCCCGGGAGCTCTGCCTGGCCCTGCTCAGCCTCTCCCGACCCGCTCCCGTCCCGCCCAGGCTGTTACCGCACATATTACCTCATGCAATTCCCCCCAGGGAGGGAAAAACACACGTTCCAGAGATTAACCCCGACACATCCCCTAACCTGTCACCAGAGAGCGTGAAAACACGCGCCACGATGTGCTGTGCAGCAATTTTAATGGCTCTTTCTTAGGAAACAGCTGCACTGCTCCTCACTGCAACTTTTTAACCTCCTCCCTGGTCACTGATTATTTAAATGTAGATGGAGCTCAACATGGGCTGATTTCAGCATCCTGTGACCCCCTGTAAATCTGGAGAGACTGTGTGTCCATTTGAAGTACTGGCATAAATTACTGCAATCTTTTGTCAGTCGTCCCAGAAAGCAAGAACAGCAGCTGGGATTTACCAAAAACATACAGCCATTTCTTTGGCTACAACTCTGTGATCTGAAGAGTCTTTTCCAGCCTCAATGGTTCTATGGTCTCCTTCAGCCACTGTCCAGAGAGAGCAGAACAGCACGAAGAACCACCTTGTGATGATAAAATCACAAACCCCACAGCCAGGTAGGATGGGCTGTGCACAGATCTGTACAGTGAGAGCACAACCCACGACAGACAGAGGAACACTGGGGTTCCTCCACACCAACACACAGAGCAATCACACACACTGAGGTTTTTTACAAAGAAACCCACAGAGAATAGTTCAGTCTTACACACCTCTTCCCATAATTAAATCACTGCCCTTGCTGTTAGTTTTCTCCCTTGTTTACAAAGACATTTTAACTCTGCAATGTAAGCCTGGAAGGTTTATTTTTAAACCTGCTGGTATCTAGCTGCAAATAACTTTCTGCAAATAGACACGCCTAGAGGGGACACAGATTGATTCTCTGACCCAATAAAAAATTACAAAGAAAAAGAAATGCCAAGCGTCCAAACCTGGGCCTGCTGGAAGGACTTCAGCCGCCTCTTGAACCGAGATGGAAGCACAAAGTCACAGCCCTTGGCAAGGAAAGCTAGTTCCCCTCCCAGGTCTGGGTCCCTCCGCAGAGAACTCTCCTTGATCATCATCCTGGGCTGCTCCCAAGCAGATGTTGCCCTTTCCAGGAGGGCACAGGGACTCTGAAGGACACCACGGCAAGACCAGCACGTTGCACTCCTGGTTTTGACTTTTTACAGGCAAAAAATGGCAAATGGCTTCAACATACTGTGTCTTCTCTCTCTTCACAAGGACAACATCTAGAGATTTTATCTCACTCCTGAAGCCAAAGCTCCCTATTTTAACCAATATTCAAAGTATCTTTCAGTACCACCAGGATCTTCTGCCTTCTTGTAATACTTTAATTGAGAAACATGATCTACAACTGAATCTATTTCCCTGCTGGCTACATGACAGACAATCTGTCCTTGGCCTGTAATAGGCCAGGGGTAACATGGGAAAGGAAGCTCCCACCACCACTACCAGGGGCACTAAAATTAGCTGCACTGCAGAAGTGGCTAAATATACCATCTCCCCCAGCAGTTCCTGCTCTGTGTTCCAGTGCTGAGACCAGGGGCACTCCTGGGCCAGACTCAGCAGAGTTCACCGAGCTCAGCCACGGCCCCTGTGTGTGGGATGGCCGTGGCTGGAGGGGCTGCTGGTGGGGTGATGAGGCAAAGGAGCAACAGCACTTCCCACTCTTGACCAAAGGCTGTAATTTTCAAAAAACATCAATTTTTCCCTCTTGCTTGGAAAAAGCAAATCATCTCGTTCCCTGCTGCCAAGCAAGCACATAATTATGGATGATCTTGGATAATACACTCAGGCATTCCAAAGGGGTTCATAAGTAAACGTTTTCACGAAGACAACAAAATGCATCACTGTTTTATTCACTTTCCTCATAACTCTCACGAGGCAAAGGCAAAGCAATTCTCAGTGGACAAGAGTCTACCCCTTCTCTGCACAACTTGGAGCAAACAGACTTCAAAGCCCTGCTTTGTCCAGGCTTGTTAGGAGGGTGTTCTCCCTCTCCCCCACCATGAGGATGGTGCTGAACAAAGGCCTAAATCCAGGTCTTACCACACCAAAAGAACAGAGTGCCATGCCCTGCTTTCCCTCCCTGACTTTAAAACCTTAGAAAGCAACCTGGCAAAGCAGCCAAGTTCCACAACACGGCTCATTTCTAGCTAGCAGGGCTTGCTCTTATCGAGAGGCTGCATTAGGAATGGAAAGGTCTGGCTGAGTCTCACAAACAGAGAGCTTTCCTTGGACAAGTACCTCTGATGTCCTTTTCCTGGGTCCCTGTAGGAAGTCCAAGGTTAACATGAAGCCAAATGAGGAGAAGCCTAACAGAGTAGTAGGATGAGGATGGGAATGAAAAGTGGAGCTCCAAAAAGGCAGGAAGGAATGTTTTAACTGGAACTGCCACTGAGTGAAAGATACACAGATCCATATGCAACATATTTGGAATAAACTTGTTTTTTCTCACTCTGACAACTTTTTTTCTAAACATCAGGGCAATGCCTAAAGAGCCCAGGAGGGTCCATGTGCTGGGAGCGCTGCACATCTCATAGAGCAGCATGTCAGGAGGGGATTTATCATAAATCATCTGTGGCAAGCAATGAATTACTTCATCTTCAGTTGAACTCCCACCATGCTTACGCTGCAGAAGGAGATGAACCTCTCTCCCCTCCAGCTCCAGTGGCCTTTGGCAGATATATTACTTTTCATTCACAAATTAACCAGCCACAAAGGATCCTGGAAGCTTGGGGGGTTTTGCACTGATAACCTGGAAAATGCAAGTCATCAGAAGCAAGGCTTGCTGTGCTTGAATTCCAGTGTGCTGGGATAGCAGGTTTCTAGCACAGCACCTCCTTTCCTCAAGGCACACAAGGTGGGTACAAATAAAGCCATAAATGCACAGTACTATGGGAAATGGCCAGGAAAAGAATGTTGTATCAACAGGGCAAAACCTACAGCAGAAAAATCTGATCTCAACAGCCAGACCAACTGAACCACAAACTCAAATCCATCCTTGCTGGGAGGGATCCCAGTTTAAAGGATGAAGGTGAGAGATGTCAGATCACCTTCACAGGCCACCAGCACAGAGAGAGGATCTCACCTGTGCCTAAGCCTGAGAGCTGTGGAGGATTTACTGACCCAGGCCTGGGCTGTTCCCAAAGCCTGGCTCCAGCAATCCAGTGTCCCTGCACAGCTCAGCAGGGCACCAGCTGAGACTGGTTTCAGAACACACTGAAACTCTCCAGCAACAGTGTGACTTTGTCTTGAGTTTAGTCAAAGAGGCTGAAAAACTCAGGATGTATCTCCAGGCTGTTTCACCCACTGCAACATAAATCGACTTCACACAAGCAGAGGTTGGACCTGCCCTGATTACAGAAGGTGCCCACATGACATGAACATGTCCCCAAGTGCTTGGCCCCAGGTCTTTTAATATAATCTGATTTAATTTTCTATTCCTTTGTCATCTTTCATTCTGCGATACTTTACAATTCTCTCAACATCTGCATTTATTTCAATAACCATTACCAAACAGGAAAAAAAGGCATAATTTTTCAATATTTGTATTTAGAGGTAATGAATAATTAATGTTTTATAAGAGTGCAGATTGTGTGTATAGTTTAAATGACAGACATTATCAATATCAGATCAAAACCATTTGTAACATGTGAGATGATGAAAGCTGATCTTCCAAAAAGTTTCACATTGTGTTGGATGCATTTTGAGAATACATGAGGACAAAGTTAGAGTTACTATGACAGTATAGAAGCCACTTATCACAATTAATCACCCCGCACAAGATCCTTCATGAGCACAGCACTAAATTTGCAAAAAAGCAGCACACAGACTTATGAAGGGGCAGAATTACAAAGTTGCCACGTCAACCTTAACCTTATACGGTTATGAAACAGTTAATTCCGCTCAGAGCCTTCCTAAGGCCACTGTTTTAAGCCCCCAACACAGACATTTGGATACCAAAAAACAGCAGGATGGTATTTCAGGGCACAGGGGGTCAGGAACACTCCTGAGGGTCACAGCAACACCCACCCCATCAGTCACTCAGGAGAGGCAGGACTAGAGAGATGCTTCCTGGAGCCAGCACAGGGAAATATGGAATCAGGGAATAGTCCCACTCAGGGCCCCACCACCCCAGACACAACAGGGTGGTCCAAACCCACCTACCAACCCTGCCAAGTGCCAACCCTCTGCTCCCAGAGCCAGTGTTGGATCACCCCTCTGCCCCCAGCGTGAGCCATTCCACGTATCCATATGGCAGAAACCAAACCCAACCATTTTATACCTTGTCCACAAGCCCCACAGCCAGAACACAGAGATCTGGAACTGTGCCATGGGAATAGGGACGTGGAGGAGAGAACTGGGAAGCAGGACTGCTCTTTCTTTTCCTGCTTGCATTGCACCAAGTAATCCTTTGGAGAAGGGACACCCAGCAGAGGAGGGACAAAAGACAAGAGGTCTCTTTGTATCAAACCCTGATCTCTGCTCCCAAAATTATTCATAAACTTTATCCATCAGCTCTTAAAATACAGCACATGAGTAGAACTTGGAGCAGAGCCCTGCACTGCTCAGACTTGGTTCTGAAAACAGAAGGACCAAGTTTCCTACAGACGTTGTCAGGGTACTTTCACCAGAGCACCACAAATCCTGCAAGCACTGACTGAATTTGTTTTGTCAAATGAGCCCTCTTGGACAGGTGGCAAACCAAGGGCACAGAGAGGGAAGGTCACAACACACACCACTGACATCTCCAAGGACTGTACACAAGACAACGTTTTACTCAAAGGCAGCACCTTTACCTTCCAAACTCCCAACACTCAGCATTTGTGCACATCAGGTCAGAGAATCCCAACAGCCCCAACTCCCCCTTCTTCACTCTGCACTGGTTGCAGTTTCCCCCATTTCCCTCACACCTCCCAGTGCACCCAGGATCCTTATTGCCCTCTTAGCTACAGACAAAAATACAGATAAATATTTGGGGGTTTGCTACCCTCTAACACCCAACTGCACTGCTCTCATTGAACAATGTGTTTCTAAACAAGCACATTAAAAAATCAGCTTAAGACAGGCACACAGAACAGGAAATTTCAAAGCAAATAGTTGGGAGGTTTAGAGATAAGCAGCGGAAAACTGGAGCTCAGCATGGGAAATGTTGGCCAGGCTCAGAGTATGCAATGCTTCCTGGCCTGCCCCAGGGCAGCACGATGCCCTCCTGGTGTGCTCTGTAAAACTGATGGACTCCTGCACTACTCATTTCCTAGTTTCTAAATATTTGGGTTTCGAAGATGAAGAGGCAACTAATCCTATTGTTCTCTGTGGAGAATCATAATTGGGTTTATGATAAGGGGACAGAGTTGCTGCTGTAAGTCAGGCCAGACCTAACACAGCTAGGCCAGCTGAGTCAGCCCACAGCCCACTCCTTTCTCATTGCTTAGGACTTGAGGGATATTAAATCTGTCACAGCCTTTATAAAGGAAACCTGTGCTGTTTTCATGGTATTAGAGCTGTGGGGCTTCTGCCTGTGCACAGATATCTGATAACAGTTTTATGAGCTTTAAGAAAACACAACAAATACTTTGCATGTTCTTCATTCAGGCAATCCTGAGTGAGACTCCACACGGAGCTCCAGCCACATCCAGGGTTATCCAGGAGCATGGATGCATTCCCTGGGGCCTACACCTGGAGAGGGCCTGGTGGCCACCTCTGAGCCACAAACAACAGCAAACCTCAAAGCAGGGGTAGAACTGGGAGGGAAGTGACACACGCCCAGGTGGGAGCAGGGAACAGGACTGGCCAGGGACCAGCCCTCTGGCAGTGTGAGAGCATCCAGTGCCCAATATTACACAGAATCTGCCACAGTCACAGCTCTGCTTCACCAAACACATTTTTCTTTGAAATTCACAACTTGGAAGTAAATTAATATACAAAGAGAGAGAGAGATGGAACATTCCATTCTCACTGAACTGGTGAGAGGCAGCCCAACAACTGATTCCAGAAGTAAAGTATTTATTAAAGTAATTATTACTATCCTGTGTTATACAGGACTCACTTAAACCACAGCCAGTCTACAGGAGCACCAGCAGGAAAGGATCAAGCTCCAAGGTGAAACTACACATCAAGGTCTACTTTGTCTGTTTAGGGGGTTTAGTTTCCTTCTTTCATTTGTATTTAAATAAATGCTGCATTTCGGCCAGGTTGAACACATTATTCCACACAATGAATCACTCTGCAGCTGTGACTGTTTTTTCCACCCACATTTCCCCACATTTGCTTTACTCACTATCCCAGTAGAAGTTTGGTTCTCCTACCTTGATCACTTCTGGGGGCTGCTGGATCGAAGCTGGAACCGAGTCTCGGGAGGCAGCCCCAGCGTGGCTCTTCTGCCCTGCAAGGAGGGGCTGTGAAGGAGTTGCTAAAGTTTCCTGAAGGATCTGCATCACTTCTCTCTCCTTGGACAAGCTTCCCTTGCCTGTCTGGAATTCCACCAGCTCCTGGGCAAAGTCCTCAATGCTTTCCAGGATCCGCAGTAAAAGGGCTTTGTCATCCTCTTCCATTTTATGACCGTTGGTTTCCATGATTTTGGACAAAGAAGAAGGGGGCTCAGCAGGTTTACTTTTGGGCTCAAGAGCCAGAGGCAGAACCTGCGTCCCCTGCCTGCCAGACACCTGCACACAGGCAGGTTCTCCCTCCTTCTGAGGGGGCTCCCTCAAAGTACTCTCCATTTTCTGGGAGAAGCACTCCAAGTCCAGCAGCAGTTTGTCTATCTCCTCCTTGTCCACCTTACTGCATGTCTGGGCTCCTCTGGAGCCTCCAGCCTGGCCTCCATGCAGCACAGACTCCAAAGGTGGTGTTACAGGTGTCACTTTGTCAGGAGCACGACAGGGCTCAGCATCTCCCACCCTGGCACGCTCTGCTTTAGCATCAGCAGGTGCCTCTGACCAGCCAGCCCGCTGGGAGCTGTGCTCCAAACTCTCCCAGCCCCCCTTCTGCTCTGCCTGCTTCCCTTGCCCTGCTGCTCTGTCCCCATCAGACTCCTCCTCGATGTACAGCGCCTCGGTGGGGGAGCAGCCCGGCGGGCTCGTGGCTGGTGCCTGAGGTGGGGTGTCCTGAGCCACTGCCACGCCGTTCCGGGGGGCACTGCCAGGGGGGATGGAGGGACAGCTCACAGGACCTGTTTGCAGGGCCCGAGAGGGGCCTGTCAGCTCACACTGCCCTGCTGGCAGAGCCAGAGGAGCTGCCCCTGGGGCCGGCAGCCGGATGATGTCCTCGTACCGCGGCGGCTGCTCGTCCCCAAACACCGAAAAGGGGCTTTGCTGCAGGCCATGGAAGCAGCTCACCAGCTCTGCCCAGTCACTCGCCTCCTTCTGCCCCGGGGCCTTCAGCTCCAGGGGCAGCTTTTTCAGGTAGGAAGAAAACCTGGTCATCAGGTTCATGTATATCATTTCTGAATTAGCCAGGGGGTCGCTGCTGTTCCCCGCCCCGCTGCTGTCCGCAGACTTCCTTTTGATGCAATGCTTTATGATGTCCGTGCACTTCTTCAGATCCTCTGAGCACTTGAGCAAGATGTCCAAACACACCTTGATATCCCCACCAGAAGAGCCATCTAGCTTGTGCTTTTCAAAAATCTGGGTAATGAAGTTTTCTTCGGAGAAGGCATGAGGGGAGAAGGGAGCCACGGGGCTCACAGAGACTTCTGGAGCATCACTGCCCTCCTGCCATTTCTCCACAGGGGAGGGACTCTGCAAAAAGCCACAGGGAGGGCAGTTCTCGTCATTGTTGAAGTGCCCATAAATCAAGTCAAAGTCAAAGGATCGTCTGCTGAAAGATTCTGACCGAACTTTCCTTCCCTTTCTGTAGGCCACATGACTAGAGGAGTTTCTAAGCTTTTCAAAGGAGAATTCCTTTATTTTACCACTGGCAAGGTTTATTGCCTCGCCAGTAATGTCTTTTAAACTGCTGGAGGCTGGCAGTGAAGAGCCCTTTTTGATTCTTGGGTTATTTGGGAGGATTTGGTGATAGTCCTCATTTCCAGACAAGGCAAGTCCATTTTCAGGAACAGGAATTTTATGGTCTAGGTTGGCATCTTGGACACTGAGCTCGGCACAGACACTGTGGTGGGCAACTATGCAGGTCAGGCCATGCTTGAACACCTGGCAAGTGCCTGTGCAGTGGTGCACGGTGTGCTGGGAGTGCTGGTCTATCACCACGCTGCTGTAGCAGTTCACGGAGGTCACCATGAGCCTGTAGGTTGCTGCCATAGCACAGACCACACTTGGAAGTGGGGCTTCAAAACTCACCATGAACCTCCCAGGGAAAAGCCCAGCCCCAGTTCTCACAGCCACACCAGGCTGAAAGAAAACATTCAAAAGTCAATTGGAAACATCCAAACCATGTGAGGACCTACTGCCTTGGAAATCCCTGGAGAAGTCTGGAGTGGTTTTGGAGGTACAGTTACAACAATTAGTGCAACTTGCATATGGTTTAACTTAAGGCAACTTGTGCTCCATGCAGAAAGCCTTGCTCAGCAGAGGTGCTGCTCCATTTCCAGGGGTCCAGGCGTCTTCTCCAGCAGGTGCCACCAAATCCAGCCAGTCCTTAGGCACAAGAGACAAGTCAATGATTTTTGTTCAAACTCCCTCCTCTCTTTTCAGGCAGGTCAGTAAGAGACAGACATTCAAGGAGCTTGTACAGACCAAAACTCCCCAGGTGCCTGTGAGGCTTCCCCCTCACAGTGGCCGTGCAGGTCCCTGCAATGAAACAGAGGTGAGAGTCATTATCACCTGCGTGTGTCACACAGCCCTGTGCACTCCCAACCCCGTGGCACCTGAGCACACCAACCCCCAGAACCGGGGCAGGAGGACGCTCTTCCTCCCTCACATCTGCCATGTAAGAGCAGTGCTGAGGAGCTGGCCTGTATTTACACACAGCCTGCCTGTGTGCTGCCATTCTAACAGCTCTATTTTAGCCACTCACTAACTATATTCAGGCTTGCTTTTTTTCCTCCCCAGACAGAGCAAAACACTACCTTTAATTCTAATAGAGCAAAACATTTTGATCCTGTTGTGAGTTTGACTCTCATTTTCCAAGGCTCTAGAGATAAGGCAAAGGGCAGTAGGGAAAAGCACTTGCAGGATTTCCAAGCTCTCTGGATTACAAAAAGCTGCAAACAGCCTGCAGCAAAGTAGCTGAATGGCTGTAAGAATGCTCAGCCTTTAGTAAAGGCCACACTGGCTTCCATTAGCCTTTCACCAAGGTCTCTGGGACCATGACAAAATATTTTAAGGAGGAATAACTGTTTCTCTTCCTCTTACAACCCATAAATAGCAGCACATTTAATACAGTAAGTCCACTGGAGTAGACATCAAGGATAGTAACATTTGTACAATGGTTAAGCCTATGAAAATAAGGACTTGAGTGCTTTATGCTTAACACAGCCATTTCCAGCTGCATTTCCTATCATCACAATCAGAACTGCACCAGAAAAAAAGCTGTTTAACTCTGTTATGAAAAGAGGAAATGTCAGATTTAAGAGTTCTGAATTTTAGACATGGCTTCATCTTCGTTTAACGCTTCAAATTAAAACACCCCAATGAAATTCTGAGCACCCTTTGTTACTGTAAAAACAGAAACCTCTTTCATAAACCATGACTATACCCCAGGATGTGTTTATTTTGTCTTTTTCAAAGGTAAATATTGCAGTGTGTGAAAGGCCAGCCCTGCAGCTGATGGAGCACAGCCCTCCCTGCAGCTCCATCCCACCTGCATTAGCTGTGAGCCTGTGCAAACACATCACACAGAGGGGAAGTGCCTGAAGAGCTTGGGGCTGCTGTAATCAACAACTGGCAATAGCACAAGGCTAAACACTCACACTTTACCTATTTTACAGCCTTAATTTGAAACTGAGAGGCACAAATTCGGGAGTGTTTGAAGGAATTTGTGCCATGTCTGCTCCCTGCACCGATGTCGAACGGCACAGGCCAAGGTGAGGAACCCTCCCTGCTTTGTTCTTTGCATTATATAAAGCACTGAAAGGGTTGATTCAGGATGAAGTAACGGCTCCCAGTGCCACGCTGGGATGTGGAACAGGCTGGCACCTGCCCCCCTGCTGCTCCTCAGCCCCTCCTGTCCTGTCCTGCTCCCTCTCCACCCACTGGCACTGCCCCAGAGCCCCCGGCACGGGAGGGCCTTCCCGGGATGAGCAGAGGTATGAGGTGTGCCAGGTGTGCCCCAGCACAGCCCTGACTCAGGTGCCAGCGGATAAAGGGCGTCAGCACAGCCGTTCTCAGCCCCCAGGGTGCTCACAGCACCCCACACCAACCCAGGGCAGCCTCCACACCCTCCAGTCACTCCTCTCAGGCTTCACCACCACGTGTGCTGAACCCTCTGCCGAGGCAGAGCCGCAGTTTACAAAAGCCCTGTTGGCTCCCCAGTGTCTTCCCGGGCTCTGTTCTGACAGGAAAACCCATCCTCGAGGCCTCCAGAGAGCCCAACGATCCACTGACTCCCTTCAACACACCCAGGGCTGGAGGTCTCCTGCTTTTCCTTTCCTGAGCAGCCATCAGCTACAAACCAGCCTTCTGCATTTCCTGAAACAACTGTTATATAATATTTAGAGAAAGTAGAGGCCTTCAGGACAGCAGGTTTGATGAAGAATTAACATTGCTTCTGAAAAAGCCTGGGACTGCCTCAGGGCTCCTTCTTCCTCTGTCACACAGAGACTGGTCTGTTCTACCAGCAAAGAAGAGTTTGAGTTTATACTAATTTGGGAAACGATTGCACCTTGATTAAGCCATTCCTTAATTAGAGTAATAATGTATTAGACTCACTGTCTCCCTCTCCTGTATCACTCCAAGGGTGATTTCCCCCCTACACACGTACCCTTTCCACTGGGACTAAGCCAGTTTCTCCAGTCCTTTAAGCCACCTTCAAACAATGAAGCTTTTTGCATCTGCAGAATTATTCCACGAGTCCTTGAATGAAAAGGTGTCCCAGATTCCCAGCCTAAACTGACTCTTATTTCAGTTCAGCTCTGTATTCGCAGCCATGCCCAATAACACTGCTCTTCCCACCATCTCCACTTGGTACTTCCCAGATAATGTGAGGTGTTTATGCAATGCTTGCTGCCCTCTTTAATCCCTTTCCACCTGGCCCGTATTCCTCTGGTACAATCACAAACCAACACAACGCAAACACCAACTTGCCAAGGCCAGCACGGGATCGCTCCCTCCTGCCTGTCGGCACCTTTTACTGCTGTGTCAGGGAATCATCAAGCAATCAATAGCAAAACCCCAATATCCTCTTTTCAGCCAGCTCAACTAATGCCTCCTCAGCGGTTATTTACTAATTGCTTTATTATCCCTGTCTGCAGGAACAGGCTCAGGTTATTCAAGGGCTGCAGCAGCCACACATCCTCACAGATGCAGAGATGAAACCACTTTGCTTGTTTTCCCACTGCCTTGACCCAGGCAGCACAAGCCCAGCTGCAGTTTGTTTGAGAGGGATCCACTGAACATGATTCCCCACGTCAACCTACCAGGGCAAAAGCCAAGAGTGCCCCTGATACCAGACCTGGCCTCGAGCTGAGCTTGAGCAGGCTTTGGTTGGGACTTTTGGAGCGTGGCTAAAACCTGCTATTTATGAGTAGAATGAAAAGATCAAATGCATCAATAAACTTTCCTACTTGGTTCCTTTCAGGCAGCCACTTCACTCCAGTTTGACTCCAGAACAGCCCCCAGTTCCGAAACACTGCAGAGAGGTTCTGGAATTAGGATTGCTGCCATGAAACCAACCCCAGCCCCGAGGGTGCAGGACTGGCTTCACAACACAAACTGTGAATGAATGGGGCTTCTTGTGTGACTGCAGAATAATGCTTTATGCCTGTCCTATCTGCAAGATGACATGAATCACTCCCCAAAGGAAAAAATTGTTGCAGATACTAATGATATAAAAGGTTATTCTATAAGGCACACAAGAACTCCTATTCATGCAAAGAGTATGCAGGAGTTCAATAAGTGAACAATGACAATCTGTTGGGATGGGGACTGTCAGCCAGCATAGACCAACTCCCAAACTGCAGTCTAGAAAGCTGCAGGACAGGGCTCTGGTGCCCTGAGAGTCTCAGATTCAGCAAAACTCTTCTTGAACCCTTCTCTGCAGCAGCAGGCACCCAAGTTAGACACACCATAACCCAGAGTACAGAGCAAACCAGCCCTTCCTGCCCCAGACACAGCACAGGCATCACAGTGCAAGGGCTCCCATGGGAGAGGTGGCAGGATCAGACTTCCAGCTGGACCCTCTTGCAAAAGGAAACACAGACACAACAGCTTTGCCATTTGGACAGTCCCCAGCACAGTGTCACCAGTATCACCCTACCTGTGTGATCAGGTGTCAGGTCTCACCCTCCTAGAGGAGCTCAGGGTGCCAAAAAGCAAATTATAAGAGCATCCTCTTATTTATAAATGTTTGATTTTTGTTTAGAGTTTACTGAACAAAGCAGATTTGGGAGCAAATTACATTGATTATAGAAGAAAAAAGTGGGCAAATAACAAAGCAATGCACTCTTTCAAATAAATTTTTATAACAAATCCAGTTCTGCTGAATGAAGTAGAACTTTTACAATCAGACATTTAATAAATTATTTTGAAGTGATTTACAATTTGCAATCACTTTCACAATTAATTACCTTTGAAAATGAACAGGAGACTAAAAAGTAACTTTTCTTCCTTTACTGAAGAAGAAGAAAAAAAATCTAACCCTCTGAGTTGCTCCCCTGCCCTGTATTTCTTGCAGATTTACATCCCTGGATGTCCTCAATGGCAGCAGAACTTTTTTGTACATAGGACTTGGGTGGGAACTGCAGCAGTGGTAACTTTTCAGTCCCCATGACTGGTGGGAACTTGATGCACGTGCCTACATTTCAGGTACAGTAAAAGAAACCATTCCCAATTGCACCTGCACAGTTTTGGGATTAGAGGGTTTTATACCACTGACACTGGCAGGACAGCCAGTTCAGTTCTAAGAGAGTTTAGCTCCAATCTATTTCATGCTTCAGAGGCTGCAACAGTCTGTGATGGCTACAAACCCTGGCTTGGCTCCTAACCCAGGTCAGAGGATCTAACTGAGTACTCCTCTTTGAACCAGAGGACACTCCTTCATATCCTCAAGTGCTTCATTATTTACTTACATGCACTCTAGAAAAGGGGTCATTATTTCCCATTTGAGCATGTTCAGCTCCAGCAAAAAGCTGTCCCACTTCCTTATGCTGAATTAGAAGAGCTTTCAGGAAGACAAATCTCCTCACCTACAAGTACTGACACAACATAATCAAATCACCTCTTGGCCCCCTACAGAACTGCCAGAGAGAGTGTGGGAGAGAGATGTCTCCAGAGTCACTGCTGTAAGTCCTTTCCTGAGTTTTGTGTGTGATTTGCTCCTGTTCTTACAAGAACAGGAGAGGTGGGATTCACCCCACTCACCTGCACAGCAGTGAAGTGTGAGGTGCTGTCTGTGCAATGCAGAGACAGGAACCTCAGAGAGAAAAACCACCCCACCGAGCTTGAAGAGCAACCTCATTTTGAGATGATCAGTCACATCTGATGAATCCCATCCTTCAGGATTACACAAGAATGCAGGAAAAACTGTATCTGTCTCCAGCAGTGGCTAAATGCCAGTGCTCAAGGAACGGTATTGGAAAGACACAGGATATTTCCTCGGAGTGTTCTCCTGGCCTCCAACTGTTTGCAGTTCATGAGAACTGTGCAGCTGGATGTGCTTTCTGCACTCACCAACCTGCAGAGGACTCCCCCCCATATGCTTGAGCACCCCCAGATTCAAGAGAATCTTTTTGCATCCAGAGCATCTTTTGAGGGACTGTTCCATCCCCTTCTGCCCCTTCCAGTGGTGTCACTCACAAGCCCCAGCATGCCAGGACCTTGTACTGAGACAGACCTGAGTGCACACTGCCCACAGCATTCCTCAGTGTGTGCAATTCCAGGCCACCCCTCTGCCTTCTCTTCCCAGGATTATTAGCCCTTGCCTACTCAGTTTTCGTGTGCAGGAGCCACTTTGCACCTTTGATCATTTCATCATTTCCTTGTTCAAATATACACTTTAAGTCAGACACAGGAACCCAAACTGGGCACAACATCCAGATCAGATGAGAACCACAAGCAGAAATTAATTTTTGAACTGCCATTCAAAAGTTCACATTGTCCCTGCACAGAGCTGTCCCCTTCCAGCCCTCGCTGTTTTCAGATAACACATTCTCAAATGTCTGCTCTCATAACCACCTGGCTTAATTCATACCTTCTGTCCCTCCTCCTACCTGTCTT
This sequence comes from Hafferia zeledoni, assembly GCA_035583235.1. Lineage (NCBI taxonomy): Eukaryota > Metazoa > Chordata > Aves > Passeriformes > Thamnophilidae > Hafferia > Hafferia zeledoni. The sequence continues at coordinate 19,508,944 of JAWWEV010000011.1, forward strand.
CCAAGAGGAAACAAAGCTACTATTGTCCTTGTAAACTGGGGAAACCTACTGAGAGATCACTCTGCAGAGGAGGTGCTCACTCCTGGAGACCAAAACTTTCCTACAGCCTCAGGAGGAAGATTCAGAGATGGGCAACAACGATCCAAAGGTGTTGTCTGTGAGGAAAGGGGGAGCAGGGCCAGGCATTTCAGACTGGAAAAGAGGTGACTTTAGAAGAATATGACAGCCTACAAAATCAGGAGTGGCATGGAAAAGGAAGAGGTGGGTCAGCCTGCTCACCTTCTCCTCTGACACAACCACCAGGGGGTCAGTGACACCAGAAAGGTTAAAACAAGCACACACGGGCAGCAAACCTGTGAAACGTCTTTTCAAAGGATGCCATGGACACAGAAAGGTTCTGGGAAACCAAGGGCCATGTTTTAACACCTCCTATGTCAAAAGCTACACCTTTTGCATGGGCACCACTTGATGTCCTTTAACTCTTGCCATGTTGGGGTGACAGAATGAACAGGGAACAATTTCTTGATATTCCCACAGTTGCAGATTGCTGTCACATTCCCTCCTCTCAGCTATCCTACTTCCAACCATGTATTTTCCAGTTTATTTTATTCAGTTTTATTTTATTTTTCCATGTAAGCTCCAGTTTATTTGGTTCCCTTGTTTACAAAAGCTCTCCAGTCACATGTTTTTGCCTTATTTTACCTATGACCCTTTGGAGAGGGGAGAATGTGTACCCCCAAATTCAGAGGTGGGTTACTCATTGCACAAACCCACCACGGATTTACAGCACAGCATTCTGTTTTGCTCCCCCTTTTTTCCCTAGAGATCCGTCATTTCTATTTGCCTTTTATTTTGGCTGCTGCTGAGTTTCACAAAGCTTTATCTGCATTACTTAAAAGATCCCTTTCCTGAATGGCACAGATTCCCATGAGCTCATCACTGCAAGGACAATTAGCTGTTTATCCCTGTGCACATTATTTTACATCTACTGGTATCAAGTACCACGAGCCTACAACCAAGAACTGCAAGAACTTTCTGTAACTCCAGCCAGCTCTTGGTTCTGCTCCCCCAGTTGTGGGATCTTCAGCATACACTGTCACCTCATTGCTCAGCTCTCCTCCAGGCCACTTGCACCTGTGTTGCACAACCCCAGCATGGACACAGATCCCCTGGGACTGCACCAGGGATCACTCCTCACCAGACAAGCCGACAGTCCTTCCCTCGCCTTACCAGGTATTAATCACTGACAAAGCCACGCTCCTGTTCTGGGGCAGTTCATTTCCTATGAGAACCACTAACAAAGTCTGTTGTTAATAGTCCGTTGTGAATCTCTCAAAGTCCAGAGAGTGCAGAATTCCTGCTTGTTTGTCTCTTGTGCCTTCTTGTCAAAGAGCTTCAGGCCATCGAACTGCAGCAGCTGCAGCTGGACTTGAGTGTTCTCTCAGTGGGCTGTGGGGGTCAGTGCAAGGGGAGCACTGCTCAAGGCAGGCTCCCAGGCTGACTGACCTTGAGGATCACCAGCCCTGACAGGGCACTGACACTGCTCTGCAGTCACTGTGCACTTGGAGAAGCCCAGTTTTACAGTAGGAAATCTGTATTGGTAGATCTACCCTAAAAAAAAATTCCCCCAATGCTAACTTAAATACAACCTCTCCACAATTCCTGCAGCAATGTAAGGCAAGCCCAGCAGTCAGAAAGATTTGGGCTAGTATCAGTAACAATACTCTGCACTGGCTTTTAAAATAAACCTGGCACTAGACCCTAAACTATTGCTCTAGAATATGGACTAGCAGTCAGTGAATGCAGTATTATTCAGTGTAATTCCTCCAGGTTAAGTGACAGGGTAATCCAACATTCCAGTGCCTCTATCCCTTCCACAAACACCAGCACACAGGGTCCTGGAGCTCCCCAGAACTGCTGTGCAGCACTGAGGGATGGGCTGTGCAAAGCCTCTCGTTCCAGAGGAGGGAGGTTAATAATATCAAGAAAGATGTCACCCTTTTCAGCTTTTCTGAAGTACCTTTCTTCAACTTTCCTTTTCCTGGAACTAAAACTGACCAGACAGGAATCTGTGCCCCATGAGACTGGTTTCCAGTTATACAGACGAGACAGCAAGAGAGTAAAAGCTCACACGATTTTTCCACATCATGCCAACCCATCATGTATAAATGCTTTGCCAACCAATTATTGTGCCAGCCCCGTGGCTGTATGGAACCACAGTGATCTTGCTCACTTAGCAGGCCCCCAACACATTACGAACGTGCTGAAGCTTAGCAAGGCACAAGTGAAAAAATGTTAAAGCCTGAGCTCTGACATGCTGACAGAAAATAAGGTGACCAACCAGTAACACTGGAGGTGAACAAGCTTCAAAAGCACATAATTAGCAAGGCTGAGAGCAGAGGTCAGAAAGCCTGCTTGATTAAGTAATGTGTCTCCTGCCTGTTTATAACCTTATATGGAAAGGGATAATTTCATATTAGCAAGATAAATTTATTTTCCCTGGAATGTTAATTTAGCGTTAGCAGTATCCAATTGCTTTATACAAATTAAAGTGATTTTACTTGAGTGTTAAAACAACAAAGGAAAAGTTGTGTCCAAGAGAGCATTCCCTCGGTCATTAACCTTTGCTGATGCTGAGGTTACGATCTACAGATTCCATTAAACCATCTTTGGAAACTTACTTGGAAGTTCCATTTCTCCTGTATCAGACTAGACATGTGCCAGCGATCTGTAGAGTAAAATACTTTTTAAATTTAATAATAGGTAAAATAAAAAATTGTTTTCCTTCACTGCCCATCTATTCAGAGCTCAGGCATTTCTCGTTGCTGTCCTATCCAACTTCATCGTGTTGTCTATGAATCACAGTGCTCTTTGCTCACTTAAGTCCTCAGGCACTCAGGATTTTGGGCAAGGTTCTCTCTGTCTGAGGTGACAGGGGTGACAGGCCATTCTGCAGGGACGTTCCCAGCTGGGGCACTGCAGCTCTCCCCTGGGTGGGCTCTGCTGCACTCCCATCCCATGCCATCCCCTCCTCGGAGCCAGCCCCGGGAGCAAGAGCGGGCAGTGCAAGGAGCAGGCAGGCCAAGGAGCAGGCAGGCCAAGGAGCAGGCAGTGCTCATTCCCTGCAGTCACACCTTCCACAAGCCCGTTCCTGCCAGCCAGAGATGTAACCAATCACACCAAACGGTGCAGCATGTCCTGGCATCCAATGGTCCTGGCACCCAACGAGTCTGGCACTGCCACAGCTGTTTCTGCCCGTGCCGCCCATGAGCCCCACAAGAGGCACAGATTGGTGAGACCAAACCAACACAGCCCTTACTTTGCTGTGCCCTTTACCAAGGAAAATTAAGGGTGTTTTGGCCTGTCATGCCAGTGAGACAGAGGAAGTGATTTCCCCTGTATCTTTACTAACCCAGGGAGCTTTGCAAAACAAACAAAAAACTTCTATTAATTTCTCTCTTTTCCCTGTGTGTTTAAACAGAACCAGATTAAAAAGGCAAGCAATACACACAGAAAAAAAACCAAAACCAATCAGAAAACCAGATAAATGTAAAGATTCCCTTATTTTAAAAGAGCAGCTGAGTTCAGATTCATGAAGCTGCATACTCATTAAATGAAGTAATTTTTAACTAGCTTATGTTTTGCTTGTGTGACCTCAAGTATTGCCTCCTGCATCCTGTCCATACACTATTCTGCAATCAGAATTATTATTTTCTGCATCAGTATTTACATGCTACTCAAACACTGACTTATTTTCCAGTATTAACCTAATTTTACTGTGCAAAGAGAATACATCAGGTTTTGGTGCTCAAGGCCTGATTTTCTAAAGTATGTGACATTACAGAGTGTTTCATATGGCCAAAGCAAAGCACCTGCTTGATCACACCTGTCCTGACAGCCACGGAACAGAAATCCCACAAACCAAGCCCAGGGACACAAACAGCAGAGGCAACACAGCCGTGAAGCCTGGTGGAAGAATGTTGTCCCTTAAAGACATGAAAACAGTTCTTTATGACAGCACTTAACTACTTTAACTATGGATGGGAAAATTCCCTTCCTCCTACAGTTCTACTTTGCCATCCAGTTTGTGACAGAATTGGAGCACAAGACCTGAGCTCTAACTTAGCCTTCCAGAAAGCTCAGTGTAACAGGAGAAAGCCTGGTCTTATGGGGAGGAACAGCACACAGTCATTAAAGTCAAATCAGTGTTGGAAAACATTTACACAGTAAAGGCAAAGCAACCTCTGTCCTGCACCAGGCTGTGCCAAGCTCAGAGTTACCTGAAGTCAGGTTTTCTGTGTAATAATTCAAGGGGGGAGAAGTTCCCTCATGGAGAACTGTCCTTACTAAAACAAAAAAACAAACCACCAACAAACATTGACCCCACCCCTCCAAAGAAAGGGAAGCCAAATTCCACTGTGCAGCATCACAATTACCCCTGCAGGGCTGCCAGCAGTGAGTGTCAGACCGCAGGGCTCCACCACAGAGCCTTCGGGCTGCCTGGGCCACGCTATTCAGCACCTGCTCCACAGGTTGCAGCTGAAGGAACTGAAAGAGATGCTTTTCCAGTGAATCTCGGCAGTGTTTGGCAGCCACAGGTCGGCCAGCTGCAATCTGAGGCACTTTGCCTGCAGCCACCTTTACACTGCACCTCGGTGCAAATGACGAGTACAAAATATGCCACACGACAGTGGTTGCAGTGTCTGGGTAATGGAAACTGGCCTCGTGCCACAAGGCAACTTCGACTTCTCTCTTTCATTTTATATTAAGGCAAATATAAATCAATTGCCACTGATACACAGTGTTACTATTTCCAGATCTATAAATACTGGGGAAAAACCCAAACAGCCCACAATTGTCCCTTGCTTCAACTTCAATGCCTAAGCAGACATTAAATACATGATTTAAGAGAACTGAGAGAAGTCTATCAGTATTGACCATCTCCTCAAAATTCTTAGGAAAATGGCTTCCCCACACAGAGCCTGTGAGAGCAGATCTACCAAGTCTGGGAGATCAGAAGGAATAATCCAGAGAGAAGGTGGCTGTTTTCAGTAAGTGCTTGGAAGATCTATGTCCCAAAACAGGTATCATATATGAGGTGAAGGCATGAGACCCCACCAAGAAAGACATACCCAGCCCAGCAGGCAGCACTACCTGCCCCTCGGATCCCTTCCTAGCCTGTGCTTACTGGGAAGATGGGAGTACAGAACAGCACATCTCCCAGGGCTTCCTTCCTCAGCATGAAAAACAGAGGTAATATAATTACTCCGAAGCTTAAAAATATTTACATTACTCAAGACCAGTGCAGTCTGATGACCTGCAGGGAGAATTACTCCAGCAGGAACACCTCCTTCATAAATCATTCCATTTGTTACTCAATCTCAGTTTTACAAGTTTACGCTCAAATTAATCTTGAATTCATCTGCCCGTGAACCAAGGAGTCTTGTAGCCAAAGCTGTTCCCTTCCTTGCTCATGAAGAAATACTTCGGGGAAATAATTAAATCCTACTTTCGTGGCCACATATTCATTCACAGCGGCACTGAGAACGACCAAACGTCCAGCTGCTCAGGGCGCTGTGGCAGGCGGTGACAAGAGCGGCACAGCCCGAGGAGAGGTGACGATCCTGCGCCCGTGTCACCTCCAGCGCTGCAACTGCCGCCAGCGCCGGGACAGCCGGGCTGGGCATGGACCGTGCTCGGGGGGGCTGCGGCTCAGCCCTGGGGAACCCCCGGGACCAGGCACAGCCCCCGGGACCAGGCACAGCCCCCGGGACCAGACACAGCCCCCCGGGACCGCTCACAGACCTCCGGGACCGCTCACTGCCCCGCTCACAATCCCCTCGGCCCCACTCACAGACCCCGGCATGGAGGAGTGCCCGGGGCTCTAGCGCTGCGGGAATAGGGAGCCCTATCGGGACACCCCCCAGATCGTCGCCCGGGACACCCCGACAGATCCTCCCGGGACAGCCTCATAGACCCTGCGGGGACACCCCCCAGACTCTGGGGGGACACTCCGACAGACTCTGAGGGGGCACTCCCCAGATCCTCCCGGGACACCCCCAGACCCTGCGGGGACACCCCGACAGACCCTCCCAGGACACCCCCCAGACCCTCCCGGCCCCGCCAGTGCCGACACCGCGACTCCCGCGCCGGTTCCCCCACGACCGACACCGCCTCGCGCGGCCCCGAGGGGACCCTGACCCCGATCCCCGCGACCCCCGCCGCGCTCACGCACCCGCGGGGGCAGAGCCCCGTGCCGTGCCGTGCCATGCCGAGCCGAGCCGAGTCCACTGCAGTCCAGCCCAGCCGCCGCTCCCGCCGCCCGGCGCTCCGCCGGCCGCCCCTTCCGCACGGCCGGGCCCGCCCAGAGCGCCCGAGCTGGAGCGGGGGGAGCGGGAGGAGCGGGAGAAGCGGGAGAAGGAGGAGCAGAGGCAGGGGGAGCAGGGGGAGAAGGAGGAGGAGGAGGAGGAGGAGGAGGAGGAGGAGGAGGAGGAGGAGGCGGGCCCCGCCGCAGCGAGCCTCCGCGCCCTCCCCGCCGCTCACCGGCGGTGTTGTCCTCCCCTCGTGAAAGCCACCGATTACAGAATCGTAGACTCGCCAGGGTTGGAAGAGACCTTTATGGCCATCCAGTCCAACCGGCACCCCGGCACTGCCACAGTCCCCCTGTGGCACCGAATCGCATCACCAGACCTGGGCGCCTCTCGAGCTCCTGCCGGGAGGTGACTCCGCCACCCCCCGGGCAGCCCCTTCCCACGCCTGCCACCCTCGCAGGGAAAACTCTGTCTAATACCTTACCTGAACCTCTCCTCTCTAATCCTGAGGCCATGTCCCTGGTCCTCTCCCTCCAGAACAGACCGATCCCAACAGCCCATGCCCTCCTGTCAGGGAGCTGTAGCGGTGAGGTGCTCCCTGCGCCGCCTCCTCGGAGCCACTCCTCATAAGATGTGATTTCTAAACCTTTCACGGGCCTTGTCGCCCTTCCCTGCACAAGCTCCAGCACCTCAGGGTCCTGTCCCAAGTGAGGGCCCAGCGCTGCACGCAGGTGCTGCCACGGGTTGCTGCACCTCTTTTGCTCCAGCGGGTTTGCAGCCCCCGTTTACTGCAGACCATCATCAGTAGTGTTTCTGGAGACCATCATCAGGAGTGTTTCTGGAGACCATCATCATCAGTACTCTGCTGGCCATCAGCAGTGCCCTCCGGCAGAGCAGCGTCCTGCGGGAAGAGATGCAGTTTAAGAGAAGAGCCCTGTTGGTGCAGCCGGAGGGGCCCTGCGCTGGCCGCCGATGTTCCTGTACTCCAACCCCGATCCTGTTGCAATTGTCAGGCATAATCTGAGGAGGAGGCACCCAAAGACACCGGAACGCTGCTGCAGGTAAGCTGTGTTGATGTTCAGGCCAGCCTGGGGGGCCTTTTCCCAAGGGAGCTTCCAGCTTGCCTGGCTGCAGCAACCTGTCCTCCTGTCACACACACACTGACCTGCCACCCCACAGGCCCTCATGGCCCACAGGGGCAGCTCAAAATCTCGGCCAGAACACATCACGTTTGTCCCTTGCACCTCCATTTTACCTGCCTCTCCTTCACAAACACTGTCTCCCAGCACTTCTCTTTGGCCCTCTCTTGTCAGCCATGCTGTCCCTCCCCAAAAGTCAAATACAGATGCCTCCCTTTTACTGTTCTTCTTCATTTTAGTATCATCTAAAAGTGCTAGAAATCTCTTACTATATTCTAAAAACACTACAAAGCATTGACAGAAAAGTCTTCAAAAGCTTATTCCATTCTCACAGATGAGAGAAGCAACCCTGTCATGGACAGCCCCTTAAGATGCTTTTTCATTCTTCCTCATTTCCCTGGAGAGGAAAACTGAACTACTTCCATGGCACTAAATGACCACAGACAGCTCAGGAAAAATAAAAATTACTCCCTGGTCAGAGCAGGCAGACAACAGCCAAAAGGGCAAATCCCTCCTCCCCAAGCAATCCACCGACCTGAGCCTGTTTCTTGGGACTGCTCTCTTCTTGGCCTGCCAGGCAGGGCAGGTGGGCCCTTGGTCACTTTGGAGCAGTGCAGGTCCCCGCTGAAGGACTGGACATCCAGGCACGAGACACACGCACATCAGGGCAAGGGACTGTGACTGCAAAGCCAAATGCGTCAGTCATGCGGTGGAAGAGAGCTGTGCTTCAGTCACATGGGTTTCCAAACAGTCTTGAAGGGCTGAACAAAATCACAATAACATAGTTAAGCATTAACTTGCTGCTACTTACCCTCTAAACACTAGCACGGCTGATTCCCTTTGTGCTCTGGAAAGGTCAGAGCAGTTTTGTTCAGTGAACACTCCCAGCTAAATTAAGGATGTTGTGACATGAATAGTGTACAAACACAAGAAAATTCTACAATACAAAAAAACCTTATAGGCTTTATTGTGCACCAGTTCACCCGGGATAAGCGGCACATCGAGTATGAGAAATTAGCCTGGGCCAACAAACTCAGGAATTACAAGTAGTGTCAGCTTACCTTGCCTGGTTAGGGATGAATTTGGCCAGGCAGGAGTCTCAATAAGCCCCTGGAGCTGCTGTATCTTCATTAAGTTGGTATCTTCTAGAGACTCACAGGCCTTTTCTGTCTTTCACCACTTCCTTTTAGGAAGTCTGAGACATGGCAAATATGAGAGGCTGCTGTCCTTCCCCAGGGAGCTGGAAAGCTTTCCCAGGACATGCACTGGACTGACTGAGTTCTCACACTACACCCAGGTAGGTCTCAGCAAGGTTAGTGGAAGAGCCACGTGCACCTGGAACACTCCCGTGTGTGCTTCTCCTTTGGAAACTTGTGGGGTTTGAAAGCCAGAGGAACTTTCCCCCTCACTTTGGCTGAGCTTGGATGAGCCCCAAAGAACACAGAGTAACCCAACATTGTGAAATTATGAAATGTAGGAGACAACACTCATATTTTCTTAGTATCAAAAGAGAGGCCGTTATGTAATACTTGCTACTGTGGGGAACAGGAATGTCTGCTTGGTTCCATGATTACAGGGGAGGCAGTAGCAAGTTAATGCTTAACTGTGTTCTTGCAGTTTTGTTCAATCCCTCAAAGACTAAAAAAATCCCCCAAAAACTATTCCTGAAGTGGAATCTTGAAGTGGAAAAAGTCTGGAGCGGTTTTACTACGTGACACACAGATGATCCGATCCACCGCCCTTCCAAAGGAGGAAATCACTGCTCTCCAAAGAGGGAGCCTGTCAGTCTGTGAGGAAGAGGGCAGAAGCCTGATATCAGCCTGCCTCCCACGCCCTTGCCCTGATAAAGTCCCTGGCTGTTTCTGTCCTTGGGTGCTGCAAAGTTCCAGTGCTGGGCTATGCCAAAGCCACGCCCGCCTGATGCTGAGCTGGCAGGGCCGGGCGCTGCGGGGATGGTGCCCCCAGGGCAGGCTTTGATCAGCACGGGTGCCAGGTGGGCGCTGGCACAGCCACTGCCCGCGGTCTCTGCTGCTGTACCGGCACTGTCTGAGCCCCGCAAAGAGAAGGTGCTGCTGCTGCACCAGCACTGCCCGCGGTCTGAGCCCCGCAAAGAGAAGGTGCTGCTGCTGCACCAGCACTGCCCGCGGTCTGAGCCCCGCAAAGAGAAGGTGC
>JAWWEV010000011.1:19519296-19530175 GCA_035583235.1 Hafferia zeledoni
CCGTGGGTCCCCCCCGTCCGTGTGTCCCCCCCTGTCCGTGTGTCCCCCCGTCCGTGTGTCCCCTCCCTGTCCGTGTGTCCCCCCGTGTCCGTGTGTCCCCTCCCTGTCCGTGTGTCCCCCCCCGGTCCGTCAGTCCCGCCTCCCGTGTCCGTCGCGGTGTGCCCCGCGCATGCGCAGTGCTGCGGCGCTGTCGCAGACCGTGACGCGCTGTCGCGGGCGGTGACGCTGTCGCGATGAAGGTGGCGGTGGCAGGATGCTGCCACGGCGCCCTGGACAAGATGTACGAGACGCTGGAGCTGCTGGAGCGGCGCCACAACGTGCGGCCCGACCTGCTGCTGTGCTGCGGGGACTTCCAGGCGGTGCGGAACGAGGCGGACCTGCGCTGTATGGCCGTGCCGGCCAAGTACCGCCACATGCAGACCTTCTACCGGTGAGCAAGGCCGGCTCGGCTCGGCTCGGCTCGGCTCGGCTCGGCTCGGCTCGGCCCGGCCCTGCCCCTGCCCCTGCCCCTGTCCCTGCCCCTGCCCCGGGCCCTGCCCCTGCCCTGCCCCTGCCCCTGTCCTGTCCTGCCCCTGCCCCTGTCCGGCCCGGCCCTGCCCCTGCCCTGCCCCTGCCCCTGCCCTGTCCCTGCCCCTGCCCTGTCCCAGGCCCTGCCGGCTGCTCCAGCTGCCGTGTGTGTATCTGCAGGTACTACTCGGGAGAGAAGAAGGCCCCGGTGCTCACCGTGTTCATCGGCGGCAACCACGAGGCTTCCAACCACCTGCAGGAGCTGCCCTACGGCGGTTGGGTGGCCCCCAACATCTACTACCTGGGTAAGGCCCTGCCCGGGCTGGACCTGGCCCCTCCAGCTCTGACCTTGGCTCCGCTGTCCCCTCCAGCCGTGTCCCCACCCAGCCGTGTCCGCCCCAGCCGTGTCCCCTTCAGCTCTGCCTGGCTATGTCCCCCTTGCAGTCATGTCCCCTCTGGCCGTGTCACCTGCAGCTGTTTCCCTTTCCAGCCCTGTCCCCCTCCAGCCGTGTCCCCATCCAGGTGTGTCACCTCCAGCTGTGTCCCCATCTCAGCCCCAGCCGTGTCCCCTCCAGCCATATCCCTCTCCAGACGTGTCCCCCCAGCCATGTCTTCATCCAGCCCTAGCCATATCGCCATCCAGCCATGTCCCCTGCAGCCCCGCCGTGTCCCCTGCAGCCCCAGCCGTGTCCCTGTCCAGCCGTGTCCCCTGCAGCCCTGCCGTGTCCCTGTCCAGCTGTGTCCCCTGCAGCCCCAGCCGTGTCCCCTGCAGCCCCAGCCGTGTCCCCTGCAGCCCCGCCGTGTCCCCTGCAGCCCCGCCGTGCCGGTGACGCCGCCCTCCCTTGTCTCGCAGGTTACGCGGGCGTGGTGCGGTTCCGCGGCGTGAGGATCGGCGGCATCTCGGGCATCTTCAAGTCCCACGACTACCGGAAAGGTGCCAGGGTGGGTGGGGGCTGGGCAGGGGGGGGTGGGGATGGGAAGTAATGGGAGGGGAGGGAGGGAGCCTCAGCACCACCGGGTGGGAGGCCTGGCTGTCCTCACCCCGGTGCAGCTCTGGGGTCGACACCTCTCCGGGCTCCATACACGGGTGTTTTGTCACTGCTGGATGAATCTGTAGCTGCCTGGCGACCACAGCAGCAAGTCAAGCACCTTCTGAGTGCTGTTGGAACAGTCGTGGTTGTTCCATGGCAGTGTCCTTGTAGTGTGCAGTGCAAGAACCTTTGGTTTCCTTGTGTGAAACAGTGTGACCCTGCAGGAATGCACTGCCCTGCCCCGGGTCTCAGTGTCCATACCTCTGGTTCCTCCTGGTTTTGTGTGTGTATTCAACAGTTCTTCCTGGGAAGGGTAGAAAAGATCTAGTCAGTGAGTAGAAGAGTTTACTCTTTCTGATCTCAGCATATGAGGAGTGGTCCTTGTGGTTACTGTACAGCACCATCTTTGGTAACACAGGGCTTCAGAGAAGCTTTGCAGGTGGCTCTCTAACTTTTTGGTTTTCTGGAACATCTGATTGTGTCTGAAAGCTGTCAATGCTCATTAGGTTTGTTATTACACTTTGTATTCTTGAGTGCTGCATGTGGGAGGTGAGCTGAGGCTCTTTTGGCAATGCTCATGACCACTAAGAAAGAGTTGTTTCTGTTCATTCTTTAGAGTATGTAGGAGCTATGCTGGGATTTCAGGTCTCGTGTCCAAGGCAAAGTGGAAACTGATGCCTTTTGCCAGCGTCCACATTTGTGCTTCCAGAGCCTGTGTTGCCTGTGGGCAGTGGTAGGAATGTTTAAGCTGCTGCTGAACCTGCTAAGTTGTGGTTTGGTGGTGGGTGGCAGCACTCTTGAACAAACAAAAAAAATCACAGCCTCAGTGGCCTGAGGCACGAGTCAGTTCTCATGTGGTGCTTTGTGATCTTTTAGTTTGTGTCTCTTTCTGAGTGTAGTGTCCTAATTTACCTTCTGACCACTGAGCACTCACTGAGCTTGCTCTGTGCTCTCACTGTGTCTGTGCCCAGCTTCAGCTTTTCCCATCTCCCTGGTGTTCCTTTGCTGTGCCAGCATCTTTGCCTGTGCACCCACAATACTCCTGGATACAGCAGGTTCATGGCTGTGCAGCAAACAGCTCTCCACACCTGGAACTGCACGTGGCAGTGCAGTGTAACTGTGCAGGTGAGTGGGGAGGGGGGGCACTGAGGGGTGTTCTCTCACCCCAGAGGTACAAAACCTCCTAAATCTTTCTGCCAAAACTTACTTGGGTCCTGGATTTTGCATATTGGAGTCAAACTCCTGTTTTTTGTTTCCTCAGCTGAATTCCTGTGTTTTCTGTATTTGTGAAAATAAGACTCACAATGGAAGGAGTGCTCGTTGTTGTAGACACAGTTTTACACATATTTGCTTCACACATAAAGGATTGGCAGCCTGTTGGTGTAAGCTCTGAGCTAAGGAGATAGAGTATCTGCCTTGATTACTGCCAGCCTTGTATTTGGGGTGCCCCAGGTGTCTGTGTGACCCCAAAAGCTGCCTTGCCAACAGTGTAGGAGGGAACTACTGATACAGGCAGCTATTGTTGTTTTCAACGTTTCAGGCCACTTTGAGTGCCCCCCATACAACCAGCAGACAATTAGAAGTGCTTACCACGTGAGGAACATCGAAGTCTTCAAACTCAAACAGGTTAGTGAAGTTTTCCTACTGTTTTTCTATACAGTGTCCAGTAGTTCTCATTAGTTTAGGAGCAGGAAGTTAAAGCTGCTCTGATCAAATATGCTGCTGGGATAGCAAATATTGCCCACAACTCTGAGCTAACCTGAACAGAGCACTTTATGCTGGATGTTGTTCCACTGCTGTGCCTGCTGAGTATCTCCCAGGGGCTTTGTGTACCAGTGCAATATTCATCTGAATCAGGCACAGACAGGAGTGGGTTTTTTGTGTGGTTTTAAATTGGATAAAGCTGAGGGAATGGAAGGTACTCCAGTGATACCCCTCTGCTCCAGCTTTATCTGAGCTCTGGGGAGGTGGATGCTATCTAATGTAACATCCAGGGTGGTTGGTACAAAGTTAACTAATCAAAATTGAGCAGCTAAACAAGCTGATCCAAATTCCCATGGTTTAAGTATTTTAGACTTCAGGGTGAGAAATTCAAAGGACAGTTTGTCTGGTTTTGAGTTCTTGTCCACTCCCTGCAGTGTCACAGGGGCCCCTCTGTTTGGCTGAGGTTGTGGTGTAAGTACCTGTCCTTGTAAACACCCTGTGAGCCATTGCCCAGGTTGCAGCTGCAGTGTTACATGATACAGGGGTGCTGAACACACCATGAAGGTTTGCCTCTTTGTAAGGAGTTTGATGCACTTCTCTGTAAGTTCCTTGTTATTTGGACTCAGGTTGCACCTAAAAGTGGGTTCTGATAGAGCTGAGGGAAATATGCTGAATATAGGACAAGCCATGGACATCAGAGTCCCTTTGCAGCTGCAGAGGCCACCTGGAGGGTGGGGCTGGGCAATACATTGGGTTGCTTTGGCAGTGAGGCTGTTGGTCACAGGGGGCTCTGTTGGTCACAGGGGGCTCTGCTGGCCACAGCGGGCTCTGCTGGCCACAGCGGGCTCTGCTGGCCACAGCGGGCTCTGTTGGTCACAGCGGGCTCTGTTGGTCACAGCGGGCTCTGTTGGTCACAGTGGGTGGGCTCTGTTGGTCACAGCGGGCTCTGTTGGTCACAGGGGGCTCTGTTGGTCACAGGGGGCTCTGTTGGTCACAGTGGGTGGGCTCTGTTGGTCACAGCGGGCTCTGTTGGTCACAGGGGGCTCTGTTGGTCACAGTGCGCTCCGTTGGCCACAGGTCACACGTGTTCATCTTGTACTGTGCAGTTCCTGAGCTCCTTTGTCACATGTTGTGCTTCCACACTGCAGCTGAAGCGTCCCATGGATATATTCATGTCCCATGACTGGCCCAGGAGCATCTATCACTATGGCAACAAGAAACAGCTCCTTAAAATGAAATCCTTCTTCCGCCAAGAAGTGGAGAGCAACACGTTGGGAAGCCCTGCTGCTTCAGAGCTCCTGCAGCACCTGAAACCCACCTACTGGTTCTCAGCACATCTCCATGTCAAATTTGCAGCTTTCATGCAACATGAGGTAAAGGGGGAAAGAAAATGAAGAATGTATGTCCAAGGCACATGCTAAAATTCCAGTGCAGGTAATCATGGCCAGAAAAGCAACTTCTTAATGGCTTTTATTGTTAAAACTCAGCCTAAGCCACAAAACAATCAGTGGTGTTAAGAATACTGGGTTCTGTAAGTTAAAGAGGTGTTATAAGTCAGGGGTGTAACTCCCTAATCCTCTTCAAGGACAGCATAAAATAGCTCCTGTTAATGCTCTTGAAATGTGTTGATTTAACCTATAGGAAAGCACTCTCCAGCTCTTTTGGGACACAAGACAACTTCAAAACAAGGTGATAGAGGAGCCACTGAAAAGTAAGGCTTGGCAGGTGTAGTTGTCTGTTGGCCTGGGTTAAGCCAAAATCCTGTTCCTATTTGCAAGTTATTTAGGTGTAAAAATGTAATTCCAGATGTTACAGGCTCAACAAGTGTGTTTCAGTTCCTTTGCAGTTTTCCTTTTTGCTCAAGGCTGGATGTGCTCATCATTAGGGATGAAATGTGGCTTGTGCTTTATTTTTCTGTCATCTGCATCCAGCTTTGTGTCAGACTCCCAGGGAAGCCTGTCCTTCTCTTTTTCCCTCCATCCCTTTCTTAAAACCCAAGCTAATTTTCTATTTCAGGAAGTATTTTTCCTGCAGAAATTATACCTTTAAACCTTCTTTAGAATGGCCAAATTTCACAGAGCTGCTAATGACTGTGTTACTACCATTTGTTTCCTAGACAAACTCCAAAGAAGAGCTGCCAAAAGCAACCAAGTTTCTGGCCCTGGACAAGTGCCTGCCACACAGAGACTTTCTGCAGGTGAGGAACATGTGCAGTGGGTTTTCACATTCAGTATCTCACTTGTCTGGACTGCTAGTGCTGTGCTGAGATAGAAGCTGAAGATTAGGGCTGATAAATGGAGAAACTGGAAAGAGTAGGAGTGCTCGATGTGTGGAATGGTCTTTGTATGATTTTGCCTTGAAATAAGCAGACCTTGGGTCTTGTCATGCAGGTGCAGTGTTTGCTTATCCCTACCCTTTCCTTTCAGCTTAGAACAGGAACTTGACCTACATGGGTGAGTCTAAAATCCTTTGCTGTGAGAGGGAGCCCCTGACAGCTGTTCTTCAAATGCAGTCAAGTGTTTTAGTCTTAAAGTAGCCTTTATTTGTCAGCTTAGAGGGGAGGGGTTTACTGTCTGTCCTTCGGGTGTGTGGTGGGATCCATCTGCCATCTTTGGAGATGGAAGAGAGTCTGAGGATGGGCTTTTGCTGTGCAAAGGGGCGTTGGGGGGACAGTCCAGGCTTAAAATCTTGTAGCAAAACTGATCTAGATTAGTACTCCCTCTATCAGTGAGGTGTTTTAGCTGTGTGTAACTCTGCTTTAAAATGTATCTCCTTTTTTCCCCCTAAAACTGCCTTAAAAGGTGGAATTACTTTATGAATCACTTCGAGTCTGACTAGTGCTTTGACTAAACCAAACTGTTTGATGTGGGTTAATGTCAGTGAAGACAAAGTGATTTGAATGTCAATCACTGCTGTGCTAAGGGTGTGTATTCATACAGCAGAATGGCAGTTGCTATCAATTCTTGATGTGTGTATGAATTCAAGAGAGGGAAAATTCCATTTCTGAGTTGCTGGCAGGAGGGAGGGAGGGAGGGTTGTTCTGCTTTTTATTTGCTGTAACCTAAAATTCAGAAGTGCCTTTTCTGCTGCTGTTGATTGTCCTTTTACAACCCCTCACGTCTCTAAACCTGTAGGTGGAGCTTGAGAGGACTTGTTTGGTTGAGACCACTAGCTCTGTGTACTTTAAACTTCGTTAAAACTCTATAGATTGAAAGGAGCAAAACTTTAATCACTTTCTTGTGTCAAGAGAAGTAACTCACCTGGTCTGTGTCCATGGTTTGTCCCCAGATAATAGAGGTGGAGCATGATCCTAACGCAGGTGACTCTCTGGAGTACGATGCCGAGTGGATTGCAGTCCTCAAGGCCACCAACAGCCTTGTTAACGTGACTCAGAGCTCCTGGAATATGCCTGAGCAGAATGGCCTCCATGCCAGGTACGTTCCTGCAGAGTGGAAAGTGTGATTTTGTTTTGCTGCACTGGAAGTGGTGTTAGAGCTGTGTTTGCCCTGCAGCCTGTGGTGCCTGTGGGACCTGCTCAAGGCCTGGGAAAGCAAAGGGAGTGTTGGCAAGGGCTGTACCCTAGAGAGCCTCCTTACTGCTCTGCCTGGGCAGGTGGTTCTGTGTGGCAAACTCAGATCCCAGCACTCGAGGGACAGAATGTTCACTGTGGCTGCTGGTCCGGCCAGTGAGAATGTGAGGCTGAAAACCAGGCTGGGTTGTGCCCTGGGCTGACATAATGGTGGGGAGAGGGGAATCTCAGTCCTGACCCAAGGACATGGAAAGCTTCCCTGAAAGAGTCTTTAGAGAATTAGGTGTGTGCTGTGAGATGAATTTTAACCCCTCCTTTGCAGTGGGAATGGGCAGTGCCTTCTGACCAGCTGCACCTGTTTAAACTCTCCACACTTGTTTAGGTGGGATTACAGTGCGACAGAAGAAGCCATCAAAGAGGTGTTAGAAGAGCTGAATCATAACCTCACAATTCCCTGTAACTTCACATTGACAGCTGCATGTTATGATCCCAGCAAGCCCCAAAAAAACATGGAGCCAGTTCATACCATCAATCCCCAGACCACTGAGTTCTGTGCCCAGTTTGGCCTCACGGACATCAACGACAGGATCCAGCAGGCGAAGGAAGAGAGCTCAGGACGAGGAGAGTACGAAGAGGAGGAGGAGGAAGAGGAGATGGACAGCACTGGATCAGCAGAGGAGCCCAGTGAATACAATACAGATAACTCTGGCCTTTCGTCCATCAATCCAGATGAGATAATGCTGGATGAAGAAGGTGGCGACGAAGACTTGAGTACATGTTCTGTAGATCCTTCCCCTGATCACCCCCCCGAGTTCTCCACGAGCTTCTCCGACATCCGGATCATGCCAGACTCCATGGCGGTGTCCTCTGATGATGCCATGGACTCCAACAACGAGGAGCTGGAGAAGTCTGCAGTGAGTAAGCAGGGGGAAGAGAAGAGCTCCACTGAGAGACCCCTGAAGCGCATTGGTGGGGATGAAAACGGGAGCAGTGGCATTAAAAAGATTAAGAGGAGGAATCAAGCCATCTATGCTGCAGAGGATGAAGATAAAACAGATTAGTGCTTCATAGGATGGATAACTAAGTTGTCTCCCAGCCTTTCTGTGGGAAGGGGGTGAGAACTGTGGTGGACTACTCATGCTTTTAATGTTACATGATCTTATCCATATTATTTTCTTAAGCTCAAGGGGCTGGATGTACCTCTCACTGGGAAGATGATTTATCCAGGTTAAACATGGAAGTCAGACTTTTCCAACAAAGTGCTTTGTCAAAGGATTTCAAGCTCTTCTATTACTCAGTTTTGCTTCAGTCCTTGTTCCTGGTGTATACTCTGTATCTTCAGCTGTGCAGCTCTGCCAGAGTCACTGTGCTTGTCCAGCAAGAACTGACTGTAGCCCAAGCAAGAGGAAGTCTGACTGACAAGACTGAACCATTTGATTTTATTCCTTTTGTCTTGTTTTATACCAAACTTTTAATACAAAGTGGCATACAAAATGGCTCTATGAATTAAAATTGAAAATAGAATTCCCATGATAACAAAACAGCAACAGAAGAATGAAGATTTTTGTTTCTGGTCATAGTCATGCCATAGAAAAACTTCATGGTCATAAACAAAACAATGTGTATTGTCTAGGATTGGCTTTTAATTAGAGTTTTGATAGGGAACCAAGTCTCTTGATTTGGAGGATGACTGTTTCATGGGGACCATGGAAAAGTGCATCTCTGTTCTTAAAGCCTCATTTGTGTTGTTTCTTAAAACTTGAGAACAATGTCTTAACCCACAAGCAGAGCATTAGGAAGAGCAGCTTCCTGATGTGGCATCCCCACTATCCCAGCTCTGCTGCTGAGGCTGTTGTTCATACAGGGGGGTGGATGTTTGTGAGTGACAGTGACACCTGCCTGATCATCAGCCTCCCTCTTCACCTGCCACTTCTTTTCAGTAGCTGTAACCTGCAGAACTTAAAACTGGATTTGGAATCTTCCACAGCACCTTCATAATCTTCGGCTGAGGGAAAACAGGACCTGCCAGAATAGGGACCATCTTGGAAGATTTCCTTTTTTGCCCTGAATTATTAGCAATCAAATTACACTCCTTTGGCCTGAGAGGCTGTGAGGGTAACTGAAGTTCCTGAGTTAGTGAGTGTTTTCAAGTAGCTGTCATTAGAGTCATTAGTTCACAGAATCACAGACTATTCTGAGTTGGAAGGGACCCACAAGGATCATCGAGTCCAACTCTTAAGTCAATGGCCTGTACAGGGGATTGAACCCATGACCTTGGCATTATCATAACCAAGTTTTAACCAACTGAGCTAATCTCAGGGTCTTCTGCCTGTCTGCTGGTGTTCTGGGCTGAGCTTTTGAAGCCCAGACTTTTCCACAACTGCTGCCCTTGGAGCAGAAGTAGCTCCTGTGCTTCCCCCCACCCAAGGCATGGGCAGTGTGGGGAAGAAAGTGTCCTGATGGGAAGAGGGGGACAGGGGGCAGTGAGTGAAACGCTGGTGAGTGTGAGTTGTGTAGCAGAGAAACACTCTTAGGTCAAGACTTCTGTCTTTGAAATCAGTTCATGTCTGGGATTCACCTTGGTTCTTCTGCTGTCGCAGTCCACTCTGAAAACTGAACATGTGGAAGTATTCAAGGGCTAGAAAAGGGCAAAGTTAATGCCCTCCTCAGTTCAGTTAACAGCTCCTCTGTCAGAACAGCCAGCACAGAGCTGTGGGGAGGTGTGAGGAGAACCTGGGGCTGTTTGGGGTGACCCTCAGCATGTGTGAAGTGGCTGTGAACTGGCAGAGAAGTTCCTGAAGGTGGTTGAGTCTCCTTAAGGGTCCTGGGTCTGCAGTGCTAAAATCTTAATCATGCCTCGTGATCTGAACACTATAATGGAATAAAGTATTTTAATATAAATGGTGTTATGGACTTGAGAAGCCTCCCAAGGAACCTGAATGTGGTATTGAGCTCTCAGGTTCTCTGCACTGAGTGGAAGGTGTGTCTTACATGGAATGGACTCTTCAGTCTGAGTTCCTGTGTTTTTAAAGCTGTTCTGCTGTGTGTTGTCTCATGTCCCCCTTCTGAGAAATGTGTTCAGGCTTTCTTTAGAAAGCAGGAGCCTTTGACAAGATACAATACTGGTTTTTGAACCTCTTCAGGGTTTTTTATGAGGTATTTCAGCATCCATTGAGCAGACTGCAGCTGGTAAATACAGTTAAGGTGAGTTTTTTTGGAATATGAATCCTGTCTGGAGTTCCCAGTTGCCCACATCCTCTGCAGTCTGCAGTGTTCTCCCCTACCTTGCTCTCATCCATTATGGATTTGCCCTGCCAGCAAGATCCTGTGCTGCATGAAGAATTCCACTGAGGCTCTGAGCTCCTCCAGGAAAGGCCAAATACTTCAAAAAGTATGTAAAACTCTAGGGAAGGCTGATGGATTTGCTTTTAACACCCAGAGCCTCCAGTCCTCTTCAGAAAGAAGTTTTAAAGTCTCTTTGGAAAGTTTTGACTTTTGAAATTTTGGTGAGAAACCTCTGGAAAATGTTTCTCTGTGAAACCCTTGTGTGGCAGATTTTTCAGTGTATGAGTTTTGAACTTAAGACTAAAACTGGTTTTGCTGTTACTGGTGCTTGAGAAAAATCCTCCCCTGTTCCATTCCAGGCCAGCACAGAGGCATTTTCAAAGCATGGCATTGATCTGCTTGGAGGGAAACAAAGAGGTGTAGCCTTTTGTCATAAGTGGACTATTTTTATATTTGTTCAATTAAAGCTACTAAAGTCACCCTGTGGCTGCATCCCAGAGTATGTTCATTGTGCTCCTGTTATCCCCTGCAGTCTCCAACAGCTGGAGAGCAAAACTTGAGACTCATGAACTGGAGCTGTGATGTTTTTACTGTTTTTTTGTCTTTTCACTGTCCTGCCCCCATTTAGTTCTGCCTTTAGGGCTGGGACAATGGGTATCTCCTTGCCCCAGGTGGGGAAATTTAGGGGCTGACACACACCCAGCCCATCCTGTAGAGCTGCACAGCAACCCTGAGTGAGAGCAGGGGCTGACACACACTCAGCCCACCCTATAGGGCTGCACAGCAACCCTGAGTGAGCACAGGGGCTGACACAAACCCAGCC
>JAWWEV010000011.1:19554561-19602908 GCA_035583235.1 Hafferia zeledoni
GGGGACATGGCAGTGCTGGGGGAGCAGCTGCACTCGATGGGCTCAGAGGGCTTTTCCAGCCCCAGTGACTCTGTGACTGGCCATTTCTGGGTACAGTGATCAGAGAGACCCTTGGTGTGACCTGTACAGGGAAGAGACACCTCAGAGCAGGTTTTCAGCCCTTCCTAGGGAAAATGGAAGGGATTTCTAAATCTACCTCTAGGTTACTGAAAGCTATTAAAAAAGGTGACCACTCCTGACACTTTTTTAATTAGTAATTAGATCAATACTTGCTAACACATACAGCACAGGAGTCAATCAGCGTTAGAACAGTAGATGAGATTGCACTTTCCATGTGGGAGCTCAGTGTCCAGAAAGAGCTTCACATCTTTTCTAGGATCACTGGAGCACTTGTGTGTTCCTGTCTGTCCTTGCCTGATGTGCAAGGCAGGGCACAAACCCACTGTCTGGGTGAAGCAAGAGCAGTGCAGGTTGCCCAGGGCCCCTGGCATGGCAAGGGAAGGGCTGTCTTTCCTGTGTGATGATTCTGCATAACTTTGATTCTGTGTTTTGCTTGTTTTATACCCCTTCAAATGCAGAACTGGTCTTTACCTTGGGCATGGCACAGCTGATGCTTCAAACTTGCACCAGCACTTGGAGCTGTAGTAACCCATAACTTACCTGTCTGAAGTACCATTTTTGCTCCTTTCCCAGAAGCTGATAACATGGGTGCAGTTGATTTGGAGTTGCACAGATGGTGTGAGAGCTGCTTTTGTGGGACAGCTCTCACAGCTGATCACTGAGCCTTTGGGGCTCCTGTCAGTGTTGCAGGACCCTCAGTGAGAGGGAGAGCAAAGAGCAGATCAGCTCCCTGACCATGTGGCAGTCTGGGCCAGAGTGCCTCAGGACCACCAACTGGGCTCTCTGGAAACTGGGAAGAGTTAATACCAATTAATATGTATGAAATATCAAATTGGTGTGAATTAGTCAAGAATGGATTTTATACAAGGACTTAGAAGAGGTTTCTAAACATCAGGAATAAAAGGCCTTTCAAGTAAACCAGACAAGCAGGGACAAAGAGCCTGGATGCCTTTGAGAAGTTTGGGGAAGGAGAAGGTTACAGAAAACAGCAGTGGGTCAGGAAATTTTGGCTGTTCTGAATTTATGCCAGTCTGATCCTTGGAATCCAGAGGGAGCTGAGGGGAGGACAGAGACCTGTGCTTTTGGGGTTTCTTGCATCACACATGTTAATTTTGTACCACATTTTGACCATTTTGTTTGTGTTCAGGGAGAAATTATATTTAATCTCTTTAGCATGTGCTTGTGTTTTGGAGATGTTCCCTGCCTGGGGTTGGCCCCATCCCACAGGACACAGCACACCTCTGCTCCCTGGCTGCTGGCAAACCTGCCTGCAGAGCAAGGCAGGTTCCTCACAGCTCCACAACCAGAAAACCTTTCATCCAAATAAGGGGTTAGGGAATTCTGGGGGGTTCTTGGCTCTTCTCCAAGCTGGGTGAGTTACCTGCTGCCTGGGATAGCCTGGATGTTACACAGTGACTGTGCAGCTTGTAGGGAGGGAAGAGGCCTTTGGTCTCAGCTTTCTCCCAAGGACAGGCTGAGCTCTGCTGGACTTTGCTATAGGGGGACTCCAAGAAGCAATTTCTGCCTTAGTAAGTGGGAAACATTTGGGGCATGTGCTAAAGGTCTTCTTGTGTGTCCCTGTCTCCGTGGGGCTTGCACTCCCCTTGGTGCCCTTTCTAGAGGCACCATGTACCTAATTGGCATTTAGCTACTGTGCTTCTGGTTGTTTTTCCCTTGCCTTGGCTTAGGAAATCAGCTTTGGGGGCATTTTGCTCAGGGAGCTGTTTATCTGAGCAGCTGCTTCTGTCCCCCCCAGCACTGGGGTATGTGCTGGCTTTGGCTGCTTTTGGCTCCTTGGGAGGGTGTCAGTGTATTTTGGGAGAGACCTTTTCAAAGCAGACCCAGCAGTGTGTTACTGAAGGGACACCATTCCTGTCTGAGCTCAGTGACTCAGAGTGACTGTCTGTGTCACAGGTACAGAGGAACCGGGTCTCAGTTACAGCTTGTCTCACCTGGGGGTTTTGCTCATACATGTTGGGGGAGCCTGGCATGAAACTGTCTTCACTTCGGCTGGTGTGAGCCCCAGGGATTGTCTCCTGGGAGTCAGGAATCTGGCTGCTCTCTGGGCTCCATGTGTGACTCAAACTTGGTGCTCTCTGCTGTGATTCAGGTGCTGCTGGTGCTCTGGGTATGTTCAAATACCCAGAGACACTCCTGGGAGTCTTGATACTGCAGAAAGAACCCAAATTTGTGGAGACATAGTTGTTCATGTATGATCATTGCTTGGGGTTCAGAGCTCAGAGTGCTCTCAGCCCCCTGCCTGTGCTTGATGGTGGAGTTGCTTTGCAGTCCTGACCCAGAAGAAATTCCTGCCAATGTACCAGCCACTGTGTCAGCAGGAATCGTGTCCCTGGGTGTCAGGGGAGTGCATGAGGTTCCCTTTCCCACTGATATCACCCTGCAGCCTCGCTCCCTTCAGCTGTAGTTTGGGATCTCGCTGGGATTCTGACAGACCAGAGATCAGGACTGTGGCACTGCCTTTGCAGAGAGCACTGTGGTGTCTTTGTGCAGTGACACCCAGTGACACCTGTGTGGGGTCAGCAGTATCTAAAGGTTCTTATGAGTGAAGTCTTCATCTGCTCTTCTGTTCAGTCTTGGTCTTTTTATTGAGAACTTCACCTTCTTTACATAGCAGTATTCAGATTATTTGTTTTAGATTTATAATTTCTCCTTCTCTCAATTCTCTAAAAATACTTCTGTTTGCAGGTTGCTGTATTTGCTTCAGCAGGAGAGCTCGAGCACGGAGCTGAGGACAGAGTGTGCAGTGGTGCTTGGCAGCCTTGCCATGGGCACAGAGAACAATGTCAAATCTCTCCTGGACTGCCATATTATCCCAGCCTTACTGCAAGGTACTGCTCCTGAGGGTCCCTGCCAGCCCCTGCCCCTGCAGTGGTGGGAGCAGAGGGACCCACTGAGTGGTGGCTCTTGCTGTGCCTGCAGGGTTGCTGTCCCCGGATCTGCGGTTCATCGAAGCTTGCCTGAGATGCCTCCGGACCATCTTCATCAGCCCTGTCACTCCAGAGGATCTGCTCTACACAGTAAGTTCTAAGCAGGTTATTGTGTCCTCCTAAAGCCTATGGACATGTGGCAGTGAAACAATCTTGTTGTCTGCAATAGTTACAAGGACTTGTTTGACCAACAGCATCGTTTCTCACCTGCAGTGGGGGTGTCTGGCTCCCCTTACACTGCAGCAACGTTTGACAGGAGATGGTTGACAAATAGCAACTGATAAGAACAAAACTAACATTTTCGGGTCTCTCTGCAGTCTTAGGGAAGAAAAGCTGTCTCTCAATGGTGATTACGTTGTCACAGCTGTATTGGCAGTGTTAGTTTCTGAAGCTTCATTTTATCTGTCATTGTCCTCCCACTCCAGAGGGGAGGGTGCTTGCTTAGTTTTTACACTCCCAGTGGAAGAGCTTCACCTCCAGAATTTCACTGCCCTCAATTAATGTGTGTGTGATCTAACTGGCAGGAGGGTAGAAAATGACCCTGCTCTGTTGCTGAAGCTGAGATCAGCTGGGCGTGCCAGTGGGGCTGTTGGTGCTGGCCCTGGTGGGGTCACTGGGCAGAGCCCTCTCTGGAGGCACCGCTGTGTCCTGGCCTTGCCCAAGCTCAGGCACTGCCTCTTGTTTGGAAGGAGGCACAGCTGGCCTGTGATTTCATCCTTTCTCTACAGTTCAGGTGTCTCTGTCATGGCTAAAAGCAGTTTCCATGTGTTACTAGTCCTCAACAGATTTCCTCTTGAGTTTTTGTCTAGTTGTTGTGCAGTGCTGTGATGTCTGTTTTGTTCTCTGTTCCTTTTCCAATGATTTATGTTTTTATTCCAGAAATAGGTATGTAAACTTGCAGTTTTCTGTGGCCTCAGTCTTACCACACACATACCCTGAATTTCATCTGGTGGTTAGTCTGTCTCATAAAATCTTCCTAAAGCTCTTTTCATATACCTTATGTTCAGTGTGTGTAGGCAATCAGCAGCTTTGACCTCCCCTGTTCACTGCCCTTTTTCCAGCTGTTTTTTGACTATTCAGCAAGGAAACCCTCAATGCAATTGGATATGTGACCACTGAGGGCACCTCTGCTGAGGGATCCAGGAGCTTCCCCTGTGTGTGTCTGTTCTTCCTCTGGCTCCAGTCCACGCTCCCAGATTGCCCCCCCTCAGTCTGTGGGAGCTGCTAATTGCAGAGGCATTTGCTTCCTGCCCTCAGCACAGGCAGGGCTAGAGATGGCTCTGTCCATGAGCCATCCATTCCTCTCCCTGAGGTCAGTGCTCAGCAGAGACTGTTAATTGCTCCCTCTTGGAGGGGAGATTTGATATCCTGGGGGGAGAGCAAGGGGAGGGTTATGGGCAGAAATGGGAGAGGAGAACCAGCATTAGCATAGAAATGACCAGTCATGTCGAGGGAACAGTGTGCCCAAGGCACTGGGTTTGTGTTTCATCCCTTGCTCTCTGTGCTGCACAGCAGTGACATCAGGACTGCTGCCCAGTGGCATGGCCTGGAATTAACCATATCGACAGGAAAGGAGCGTTTGCTGAGGGGTCCTTGCTCCTTAGTTCCAACTGTAATAGCCATTTTCCCATCTCCTGTTCCAGTGGGATACCTGGAAGTTAATTATTTTATGACTCTGCTTAAGGTCCTGTTTCTAAAAATCTGCTTTTTTCTAGCAATGCTTTGAAAAGTAATGAATGCAGCTCCTTTGGAAAGGAGAGCTGTTTTTGCTGTCTCCTGGAAGGTGCAGCCACAGCCCCCACTGCTGCAGGCTGTGTTTCACCAGGCAGCACTTGAGACATTGGCTTTGCACTTGAAGGAGTAATTATGGGCCTGATCAGCACTTCATGGCACACACTCTGCTCTGCCACACTGAGAATAACAGGAAGAATTTCAAGTTCCTATTTAGCCTCCCTGCTCCCTCTTTGTTTCCAAACCCAGCAGCTCCAGGGAGACCGTCACCACTGCCATGAAACCTTCAGGTTCTCTCATTCTGCCCCTCTCAGGTGTATTTTGAAGGAGGGGAGCACAAGTTTGTCAATGGCTTTTCTTTCCTCCCCAGCAGTTCTGGAGAAAACTTCTGAGAAGTTGGATCCTGACTGTATCTGATAGAAACTTTCCCAGAATCTCTCTGTGGTTTGACTGCAAGGAGGACACTCTGTCAGACCTTGGCCAGGCCTGTGTCCAACACAAGGTGTTCTGAGTCAGCTCGATGTCTCTCAGGGTGTTACAGTCACTGGAGAGGTTTCAGAGCACCTCTCAGCTAAAATCAGGATGTACAAGTGCTTCAAACAGCTCTGCTTAGAACATTTATTTTTTGTAACAGGTGCACATCATGCACAGCAACTTGAGTGTTCCTCCCAGTGGAAATGCTGTGTGTCAGAACTGCACCTTTCCTCTTGAACCTTTCCTTGAGGACTTGAAGGATAAAATATTGGCAGTTTTGTGTCATCAGTTATATTCAGTTCCAAGGACAAAGCAGTTCTTCAGAGGTGGAAACGTTTGGGTTGTTTCCTGCAGGAACTCAGGTCTGTGCTGGGCAGAAGTGCAGCCCCGTCTGTGCGTGTGCTGAGCTGGATGGACACTGAGCTCTGAGAGGGCAGGGCTTAGTTCTGGGGCTGGCTCTGACAGCAGGTGTTACCCAGCTCTGCTGGGCCAGTGAACACACCTTAGGGGAGGGGGGGCTCCTGCATGGGAAGGGCCAGGCTCTGAGCTGGGAGTGATGTAGGGACCATCCTGCACATGGCCATGGGGAGTGGGGACTGCTGAGGGGAGGGGAAATGTCTCAGTTCTGAGATGGTGCTGGGAGGGGCAGGAGCAGCCAGCTCAGCTCCCCACACCTGGCTGTGCTTTGGCTGGCTGAACAGCACTGAGGCAAATCCAGTTGGAGTGATATCCTGTCACTGCCACCACTCTTGCTGTTTTATTTAAAACCCAAAAAAGGGATTTGGAATCAGAAAACATTTTCAGCCCATGTTTCCTGACAGGTGTTCTCACTTGTGATCCCATTTTCCTTCCTCACTGGACCCAGACACAATTTCAGTGAGCAGTGGCTGGCTCTGCTGGCCTGGCAGAGGTGGCACTTGCCCTGCTGGGAGTGGGTCTGTCCCCACAGGGAGCTTGGAGAGTGAGTCTGGGCTGGTGAGGCAATGAGGGATCAGTGGGAGAAATCTCACTTTCTCCAGCTTAGGTGAGTGGTGATGACAAGTGAAAGGCATTCACTGCTCCCTCCTGGGCAGCTGGGATGGAAAGCCTGACCTCAGCTGGGCATGGACCAGGCTGGGTGAGGGCAGGAGGAACAAGTGAGAGGATCAGGATGTGTTAGTGATTAATTCCCAGGTGTTTAATGAGCAGTGACACCACACTGCTCAGGGATTGCTGGTGCTGGGGCAGGATCTGGGTCAGCTGCTGATGCTTCCCCTTCCTTCCTCCTGCTCTGTCCTGGCTGGCCTGTGTTCCCCAGGCTGAGCTGCCTCCTGGAAACAGCCAGGTCTGGCTTACAGAGCTTGAATTTCAGTTATCTGGGGGGATGTAAATGTTTCAGTGTGCTGACTTGGAGAAAACAATAGCAATCCTCTCTTAAAAAAACATCTTAATAATCTTACGAATTTTGTTTTGGCGTTAAAGAGGACCATGAAGAAGGTATTGGGATCCAAGCAGGTAAATACAACTCTGTTAATTCCCTCTGAGTTCTGTTTGGATGATTTTGTTACAATACCTGTGATGTAGAGTTAGATGTCATAAGTTGCCTGGAACTACTTTGTTAGTAGGAAATATTTTGATGGATTTGTGGATCTCAGTGTTTTGGCTGTTAATTATGAGTGTAGACACAATCTCACTTACAGGGTTGCCAGGCAGGTCCTTTGTGCTTGGGTATTAATATGAATAAAAGGGGAGTTAATGTAGTCTCATATTGACACATAATCCCTTTTCACATTTAGTTGAAGTCAGTAGTGTCCACATATCTCTTTACTCTTCCTAGATCCTTTTCTGATAAACACACATACCAATACTATTGTACACCTTGGATATATTTTAGCAGAGCCAAGGAGCAAAATTAACAGAGTTTCCTCACAAGCACTCCTGCAACTTTCCAGGAATGTAACTGAATAATTATTTTATTCAAAGATGGAAGCAATGTGTTTTTATTTGTTTGGGAGACCACATCTAGGCTATGGGAACAATGTTCCAGTGAAAGCTGTGAAAGAATCAGGAATCTTCTCCACTTCTCTGCTTCAGGCTCATTTTCAGGGGCTCCTGGCACAGTGCTCTCCTTCTTGCACTTTCTATACATTTCAGTTGCTTTCTTAGTTAATGAAGAATAATCTAAATGTTTTTCTTGTGTATTTTGACTGAAATCTGATTTTGATAAGCAATTCCACCAGCTCAGGTTTAAAAAGTAAGATGCAAGACTTTTCTGACAGCTCAAGGGAGAGATACACGGCCTTTTATAGGAGCACTTCAGAGTCAGCCTTGATCTGGTAAATAAGTTGGTGCCACTCTTCTGGCTCTCCTTTTCTCCCCGAGGATCTCAATGGGTGCTGACAGGTAGGAATTGGTATCCAGAATCCCCTGCAGATGTACAGAAAAGGACAGGAACCTGTTCTGTGGCTCAAGGGTGTGAAACCACAGAGGAATCCTGAGTATATTGTCAGTTTGCTTGGCTTTAAGTCAAACAGGGAGGCACCTGGGGGGGTTTGGGGACCTGCTGTGCTGTGTAAGGTGGTGATAACGTGTTTCTTGAGAGCAGGGTTGGCCTGTTTGCTGCTTCTGTTTGCTTTCCATGGAAATGCCCCTTGTTTCACACCCCCCTGCAGGGTCACCTCTGCCAGGGAGAGCAGGAGACACTCTGTGGTGGCCCTGCCCATCACTGCTGTTACAGCACCCTCGTGGCTTTGATGGTCACCACACCAGTCCCTGCCCGGCCTTTGGGTCCTGGAGCTGGGGAGAAATCCTGTGTTTGTCAGTGTGCCCTGTGGAGTGGCAGGTCAGATGGAGCTGCTGTTGGTCTAACCCTGAGAACACTGCCCAAAATAGTTTGTCCCTTGCTCTTCCAATGAGCCTGAGCTGAGCAAGGATGTGTGGCTGCTGTGCCTGGGGAAAGGTTTGAGTGAGGGACTTCTCTCTGTAGGATTCTGGAGTGCTCAGTGAGGCTGTTGCACATTGGCCCTTCCCAGCTACTGTGACACAAGCAGTAGAAACAAGTTGGTTTTATTCTCAGTGTGTCTCTTGGCTCTGCTGTGCCCTTGTTTTCTGCTGAGAATGAGAAGGATGGATTGTTGGCAGCAGCTTCCCAAAATAAGTATGATGATTGTATAGCTACAGAAATATAAAATACTAAAAGTAAAATAATAAATGCTGCAAATCTTTGCCTGATCTCAAATATCTGTGCAAATAAAGGAGAGTTATGCATGTTTATTTTGAGAGTATTAAGAAGGGTTGGAAATTTCACAGATAATTGGGAAATTAAACTTCTCATACCCAGCTGAGTCTGAAGCTCCAGACTGGGGCTGCTGTCATTGCTGTCAGAGGAGCTGAGGAACATGAAGGTTTTACTCCAGCTTTAACTCACCTCTCCCTGATCAAAGGGCTGTACTTCATCATCCTGCAGGTAAATCAAGGTCTGACTTGTGAGCAGGGCCAATGTAACACGTGTTTTTGGGGAAGGAAGGCTCATTCCATCTTTCCCTCTGCTCAGCAACCTGTATCTCATGGAGGTAATTTAGTTCACCGCTTTGCAAGCTAAATGGCCATTGTTTCTTTCAGTATCACCACAGTTCCTGCACCAAAGTGTTCTGGTACCAAAAACTCTCAAATGTTACAGTTTGTAACTTCTCACAGTGCTTAAGCAACTGGGTGTGTTTGTGGAAGGGAACTTACCTTGGGTCATGGAATGGTCTGTGTTGGAAGAACCTCAGAGAGCATCCAGTTCTGACCCCTGATGGGGCAGGGAACCTTCCGCTTGAGTCCATGGTTTTCTTTTGCTGATTTATTTGGATTCTCCATCATTAGTGTCACACACACCAGCAGTGTCTGTAGTGTTGTAAAGACCAAGGACACTCTTACCCCCTGAACCAGTGACAGGTGAGTGGCACAGAGTTCAGGGCACTGGGCACTGTGCAGCCTGCACCATGTCCCCCTCCCTGCTCCTTCTGCTGAGAGCTGTGGTGAAGAGGGGAGGCGGTCACATCTCAGTCAGGCAATTCTCACACCTCTCCTGGAGTCCTGCTCTCAGTGCCCATGTGTGCAGTGGGTGTGTTTTCCCCACTTCTGTCACTGTTTTGTCACAAAGATTCAGGAGACTAATCACAGAATTTTTATACCTCACTTGCATTGACCTTTTATTATTCCCATGAGGATTTGGCTCAGAACTGTCACTCCTGAACTACTTTAATGGTCTTGTTCTGTGTCTGTGAAGCTCCAGTGGAGGGGAGGACACTGAGGGCAGAATCTGGAGTGCTCCTTGAAGTAACAAACTGAAGAAACTGCTGAATGGGAGTGTTAATCCAGTTTTCCCTGTGCCTTGTTTGCAGGATGCCACAGTGATCTCCCACCTCATGGCCCTGCTCGGCAGGTCTCGGTACACACAGGAGTACATCTGTCAGATCTTCTCCCACTGCTGCAAAGTAAGGAAGAGACACATGTTCCTTGTGTAACAACCAGTGCTTGGGGTGCTGCTGTGGCAGGGGCACTGGGGCAGCAGTGCCTGAACTGTTCCTGCTCTGGGTTTGCTGCAGATTTGCTGGAGGCAATGGGGGCTTCTCTACAGTACAAGAGAACATGGAGATAAGTGGGGCTTTTGTAGGCTTTGGCCACTAAACCCAGCCAACAGTCTGGGCAAATGTCAGTGTTCTCTGTTGGCAGTGTAAATCTTGGAAGACTCCTGTTTTCCCTCTGGAGGTCTCAAGGCTGTGAGCAGCTCTGCAGAGTCCTCAGAGAGTGTTTTCTGAGAGGTGCTGTGGGTTGAGAGGAGGGGAAACGCTTGAGCTGAGCTCTCAGTTACAGGTTTATCCAGGGACATGTTCATTCCTGCTGAGTAATGCAATTCTCTCGATAGGGGAAAACTCATTTTAAACCAGCAGCAACCCCACCCCAAACACAGGGGTTTGTCTTTCCCTCCCCCCTTTCCAGGTTTCCACACAACACTCATTTTTGTATCATTGTGGCAGTTTTTTGGTAGTTACTGTACCAGTGGGTTATACTGTATCAAAATAATTCAGTGTAGGGAAGGAGATTTTTACAGCATCTTTCCCTCTTAGAAACAGTTTAAAACTAAAGGAGGATAGATTGTTTTTATGTCCCAGTCTAACAAATGAGAAAGTTCCCAAGTTTATGAATTTGTAAGTAATATCTTGAGAAATATCTTTCTACCTTATCACTTGCAATGAGTCCTCTGGAACTCTGAATTATTCCTTTGTTAAATATCTCTCTTCTTTGACTGTTATTTGTGTTCACTCACCCCATTGTATTTATTAATGAGACAGAAATCAGAGGACTGAAAGCTGAGTTAGTGTGATAGAAACTCAGCTGCTAATATTTCTAGAATTGCTTAAGGAGTACATTAAGACAAAATCCTACACTGGACTGTGGAAGGTCAGGTCTATAAATAATAGTGGGAAAAAAATGGTATCTTAAGAATTAAAATTCACCAGTGAGGCATTTCCTGTGTAAGTGGTCCTTGAAAGTCTCCTTGATGGGCTGAGGAGCTTGAGGAGGTGAAACCCCAGGCCATGTTGGCTTGTAGGAAAAATCAGCCAGGGCTCATTAGAGGAGGCAGAGGAGGCCCTTTGTACAGTCAGGGGTTGGTCTGGGGCAGTACAAGCCCTGCTGGCTGTCAGGGAATGCTGAGGAACTCATCCAGCAGGAAAATTCTTCTGCCCATCTTCTCCCAAGTGAGTTATTTCCTTGTGGCTCCATCAACACCTGGGCACTTGCACATCAAATTAGCAGAGCCCAGGCAGTGGGTAAGGGCAGGGTAAGGAGGGGCTCCTGCACTCGTTGCTCTGTGCTTAATGCTCCCCCACATCTCTCTCAAACAAATTTTACAGTGAATCTTTGGAAAAAATCAAGTTTCTGGGAAGAAGTTGGTGGTTGTGTGAGCAGAGAGAGACATGACTGCACAAGAAAGGCCACGGTGCTGGGAGTGAGTGTTGGGAAATAGCTGCATTTACAGAATAATAAACAGCTGCATAACAGAGGAAAGTATTTGAGGTTGACAAACAGATCATCACAAGTGTTAAATTGATCAAGGACTCCTTTTTCTCTTGCCCAGGCAAATGGAGCTGTTCAGCAAAAATCTAAAATGCCCCCTTCTTTTTTTTTTGTGTAGTTTTTGGGTTTCAGGGTTCTAAGGTGAACTACTGTGTTTTCAGACAGAATAAAATACTTCCAATATAGTGAAGCAGAATTTGCAGGGCATTTGCTGATTTATATGGATAGGCAAAGTACATTCTTATAACTGAAAAGTGTCTGTATTCACTGCATTTTAGATGAAAACTCCATCTTGCCCCAAAAGGGAAGTGAGGGAGAGAACCTTTATTTCTCAGGGGTTTTTACCTGAAGCAATAAGTTACTATACAAATATTTAGGTAGGGCTTAGTATAGGTTGTAAGAGGTATTGATGCTTTTATGTCTCTTTGCTCTCCGTGGGTTTATTAATTGAACTCACAGTGACATATCCCAGCTCCTCCCCCTTGTTCCTGCATCCTGTCCTCTGCTCACATCTGGTGCATCCCTTTTTGCCTCCTCCTTGTTTGTTTGGCTTCTCCAGTCTCACTGGCCTGGGAGAGCTCACCCCAGTTCTCTAGAGCTGGGAGATCCACAGTTTGGGCTCCTGGCATTTTGCTGCTGGTCTCTGCTTTCACTTTGGCTGCTTCTCCCTGCCCTTTTGGAGCTGAGGTTAGCAGGTGGGAAGCTCTGCCCCTGCAGAAGAGCCACCCTGAGCAAGGGAAAGGGCTGATTTACAGGGGAGCAGGTGCAGTTCTGAACATCCAGAGCCAGGGGTCTCTCAGCAGAGAAGCAAATCAGTAAACTGGAGTCAGGCTCATGTACGTGGTCTGCAAAAATGCAAGTCAAAATTCACTTTCCAAGAGTCTGTCTCAGTTCATTTGTTTTCAGAGCAAGTGTGAGTAGGTAACCTCTGCTGTTCTAATGATCAATTTAAAGGGAGAAGGTGTGTGTTTGAAAACATGAGGTTATATAAATAATTGCAAAAAGTACTTCTGGAACTTACATTTGACAGAGGTGACGTCCCTGCATAAGTAACAACTTCACTGCCAGTTGAAAATTGAAATGTTGTGTCTGGGAAGGGTCCAGGATAAAGCCTGTAATGAAGGCAGCTCCCTCCCAGTCCCATTCCCCTGTGTGACCTCAGGCCTGGGCTGGATCCCTGATCCAAAGCACAGCTGCATTTAGGTACCTGCCTTCCAAATTTCATTATGGAATGAACTGTGACACTGTGCAATCCTAATGGTTTCCTGAAAACTGGCATTTTAAGATGGGAAATCATGCAGGAAGTGATGTCTGTTCCTGAAACACATTGCTCAGTATTATCTGGACAAGAGGAGCAGAGCTGCCTCTGGCCCTGGGGATGTGCACACACAGGGCAGGTGAGGGGTGTGAGGGGCAGCCCCTGTGCAGCTCAGACTCCCCTGGGCAGAACCCAGTGCCTGCCTCTCATGGAAGACTCACTGGTGCTTGTGAAGTGCTAAATCTGGGCAATATGATTTCTTTGACTTGAATTTCATTCATTTTTTTCACCTATTTCAATGTCTGTTCTGCAGCTCCCACACTGGCATAGCTGCGGCTTTAAGTCATTGCCTCAGCCACTTCTGTGTGCCAATGTAAGTGGTTTTCCTCTTCAACCCTGTGTTTGCATTGCATTTTTTGGTAGAGAGCTCTTGGTGGCAGTAGCAGCTGAAGCATCTCTTAAAGCACCAGATCTGTTAAATCTAAAAGTAATTTTGTGCTTTTTTCTTAGAGATACTCTCCGGGTTTCCTTTTGGGTGTCAGAGGAATCTGATTTCAGCTGTATCTCCCGTGAGAATGAGGTGTCCCTGCTGCCTCCCGGGGTGTGCAGCAGTGCCATGAGCTGGGCAGGAGATCAGGGAGTCAGGAGAATTCCTGCCCCTGCAGATCAGTCAGGGCAGAGCAGGGAGGGCTCAGAAATGCTGTGACAGCCAAAAGCTGAACTGTGCCCAGCCCCTGCTGAGTGCAGAGTGAGCAGCCACGGACACACCTGTAAGGAGGGGTTTGCAGCCACAGCTCAGCATGGCCAGAGCCTGCTGGGGGTCTTTTCTCAGCCTCACTGAGCCTTCTCGTGCCACCCAAGTCCTGAGACCTTTCTCCTGAAAAAGTCAGTATTGGTGTTGAATTCCAAATGGTCTTTTGGAAAAGGTATTGGCATATCAGCCATTGCTGACTTAGACCTTGGAGTCAGTAAATAGGTGTTGGCTGGCTGGATTTATGGCTAAACATGTTTGAAACTGAAATAATGATAGTAAGTTGGAGGAACATGTGAGTCTGGCCTCAAAGCTCTGTCACTCTGTCTGGGATTGCAGGTGAAATCCCTTCCCTTCTGAAGTTAGAATTGTTGGAAATATTTAATATTACCTGTGAAGAGACATTAGTGACTGGGGATCTTTTATGTGATTTGTAGAGAAAATCAGGAGCTTTCAGTTGTTTCCACCAAGAAGAGTAGAAACAGAAGTGCTCTATCCATGTTTCTTCATTTATGAGAACTCATGTCATTGCCTGTTGAAGGAAAGAGTGGGAATGATTACCAAAAAAAAGGACAAATGCTATAAAAATGACTTGGACTTGTTTATTTTAAACAA
Source organism: Hafferia zeledoni (assembly GCA_035583235.1). Classification (NCBI taxonomy): domain Eukaryota; kingdom Metazoa; phylum Chordata; class Aves; order Passeriformes; family Thamnophilidae; genus Hafferia; species Hafferia zeledoni. Next base: position 19,568,504 of record JAWWEV010000011.1, read on the forward strand.
AATTTTAAATGTTGTTATGCCAGCTGATTAGAAAGTAAATGGTAGCACATCTATCTTAAATTTAGTAAATCTATCTTGACAATGAGTTACAGGTAATGGAAACCTCTTCCAGGTTCTTTTTACAAGTCAGCTGTGTTGTGTTTCCTTTGAAGGGTCCAGATCACCAGACAATCTTATTTAACCATGGAGCTGTTCAGAGCATTGCACATCTATTGGTCTCCACATCCTACAAAGTAAGCCATTAAAACTGTTCTGTGTTCAACATGTATTAATGAAAGGAACCCAACAGAAGATTATAAAAACTCTCGATGAATTAAAGCTATAAAGAGGTGTAATGTGTATTTGTAGAATAACAATTGTTTTAACTTGTCATATGAATTTCTGTCAAAAAAAGAGGTTTTGTGTTGTGAAGTTAAGACACTAGTCATGAAACCAGAGCTGGCTGTCATTGATCCAGAGGGGAACAGTCACTTGGCAACCCAACGGAAGTGTCTGATCTGTTGGACAATAAATAAGAAATGAAGTGACCGTGAGCTGTCCCAGGCAGGAGTCACTCCTGTGGGAACATGGACATGGGCAGCTGCCTGTGCTCTGCTCCTTTCTCTGGAGGGCTTTGGAAGTCCATCCTGGACCATCTGGAAGCACCACCTCAAGGGCAAAGCATCAAACCCCACCTGTAACTCGGTGGCCAGGGGGGTCAGCTGGTGCTTTTCAGTCCTTTCACCTGCCAAGACAGGCACAGCTGAAACACCTGAAGCTCTGGAAGGGGGAGGCAGAGACTGATGTCTGAACTAAGTTAGATTCTGTGGTCTGGGAAGATGGTAATGGTCCATCTTCCCTGTGTCAAAGTACAGGTTTTAGAGACTCCATAAATGAGGCAACTATGAAATGTATTATGCAGTTAAAGCAAGACATACTTCTGGACTGGAGGAGGAAGATGCAGCATGAGGAAATTTGTCAGTCCTTTTCACACAGGTGATACCTGAGTCTGTGCAATGGCAAAAAAACTCATGGTGTGTAGTTATTTGAACACTGGTTTAGAGTCACTTCAACCAGGGGGTTCTCTTTAGGCATTTTATTCAGCTGACCTCTAAAGGCTTCTGAATACACCTCTTAGGAACGTGTCTTTCTGGTTCTCTAACAGACCTACAAGTCCTGGAAAGAAAAGGTACTCTCGGGGTATCCTTCCATTCTTTTGTTGTTTTTTGCATGTTTTGTGAGGCATCACAAGCCAGACCAGTGTTTCCTGTTCAGTTCTCAAGTTCTGTCCTTGCTGGTTTTCTTTACAAACAGTTCACAACATCCCCTATAGAGGGATAATTCTGACAGGGAGGTGGCAGAAGTCAAGGTGTGAGTTAGGTGTTTCCATCTGCCTCTCATTGATTCATGATCCACATGTCTTGTTGATTATCCAGCATCATTTTCTGCAGGCCTGTAGAGCCGTGTAGACACAACTGTTTGGAGTCAGCATTTCCTTCCCTCTGCTCTGTCCCCACACAGGTGCGAATGCAGGCACTGAAATGCTTCTCAGTGCTGGCCTTTGAGAACCCCCAGGTCTCCATGACGCTGGTCAATGGTGAGTGGGATCTGCTGCTTTGCCCTCCCTTTATTGCCTGGCTGAGTTAGAATGACTTTGGCCTCTCTTTCCTTGCAGTGTCAGTGGATGGAGAATTGTTACCACAGATCTTTGTGAAGATGCTACAGAGGGACAAGCCCATTGAAATGCAGCTCACGTCAGCCAAATGGTAATTGTCTGAGCATTGGAATAGAATAGCTTGGAGGTGAATGCTCTCTGCTTAACTGCTCCCTCTGTGCTTGTTCCAGAGTAATGGGGGTTGTAAAACCTTAGCAATAATTATAGGTACTGTTAGCATTGGCTAAACCCTTGAAGTGCTTCTCACCTAATTTTATAGCACAGCTTTCACTCTCTGCTGTACATAAACAAGGGGAAATGTTGCTGGGCAGCAGTTTTGTGAGGACTGTGTGTTCAGCTGTATGGATTTTGACAAACAGCTTGGGTTTTAGGAGGAGGTTTGCTTTGAGTGGGCTGTGGCAGAGCACAATCCTGAAATCTGACAGTTGATGTCCTCCTGGAGCCCCTGCTCAGAGCACTCTGCTCACTGGGGCTGTGGGGTGTGCAAGACCATGCACTGGGTGACAAGAGAGCAAGGTTGGTCCCTCTTCCTAACTGTTTTAATTAAAGGAGATTATTCTTCAGGCTTCATGTGCTCATACAGCAGAATTAATGTTATTAATGAATTTTGTGATTCACATCAAAATTTCCCTGCTGCTGTGGGCATATCTGTGTGTTCATAAAGACTTCCTGCCCTGTGGCACAACGTGCCCAGGTTGTGCTCACATCAGGAGCTGGGGACTGACTCCCCTGAAGATCATTTTCCTTTCCTGTGTTCATGGTAATGGCACAAATCTCTTCAGGGGGTTAAAGAGATAAAATTACCCAGTGCTATAAACTACTAAATGAAGTTTAACTCAAGTTTAGTTGCTGATGTTTTGTTTGATTATTCTTTTGGTGGCTTTTATTGGCTGGGAACAGTTCACCAACCAATTTCACAGCCACTTGTTCTTGGTTCTGGGTGAGGAACAGGTGGGGTAGGGAGGATGGCCCCTGTGGTCATGTTGCCGGGTTTTGATGACTTAATCCTTCCTGAAAGCAGTTCCAAAGGTGTGCATGTGCGTGGGGGTTCCTTGGGTAAGCCCTCTCCATGTGGGAGGTCTGTCTTGGGACCTCCCACCCTCCCTCCAACCACACTTGGTCTGTGCAGTCTGGTTTTACTGGTTTTGTTAAGCAGTTCTTAGTGAAGAAGGCAATTAATTGCACTGTAGCAGCCTCAGTTCTGATTGATTTATGTATTCCTTTAAGAAGTCAGAAAATACACAGGGAATGATGTGTTTAAAATTAATTTTTCCCAGTAATCTGGAGATACAAAGCAGTTGGTAAGTCATGAAGGCAGGTTGGAGTTCAGAGAATTGTTCTGACTCTGGGCTGTCTCCTTGGTCTGGGCTGGGCACTCCCAGGTCTCCTGGTGCTCTTTGCTGACCAGCTTCAGTCTGGGAGGAGTTGGGGGGACATCCCATCCTCTGCTGGTGCTTTCAGTGCTTTGGCTCAGGTGGACATTGGAAAGTGTGGAACAAAATGGGGTGGTTTAAGGCAAAGGAGAAAGTTGCAGGGAAATGGAAGGTAAACCAGTATCCTGAGTGTCAGGTGGGGTTTCTGGTCAGTCCACAGGCAGTCACCCTGCTCAGGGCTCTGAAGCCTCAGTGTCACCACAGGCCTGGGAGTGACAGAGACCTGCTGGCTTTTCTTCTCTGAGTGCATTCCCTGCTTGATTCCCACCAAGTCAGACTATCTCTTGCTCTTTTGCTAGTGAGGGTAGTAGGTGGAATTACCATGGGTCATCTCTTTTTCAGCTTCTGAACTAGATTTCTCTCCTGCCTTGTCAGCTTTAGTCAATTAATCTGCAGTTCCTCTCTGATTTAGCTCTGGAGTCCTTGGAATGCAGATTGAGAACGATTTCTTCCTGCATTTTTGAACCTTCCCTTAAATTTCTGTTTGAATCCACACTGGCAGACAAGGTTACCTGAAGAAGTTCCCTTCTTTTTCACCAGTTGAGGTAGACCTGGAATACTCTGGGCTGAAGTGGACCCTTCCCCTGAGCAGCAGTGTTGGCACAGAGGGAAAGGCCTTTGCAGCTACAAGTGGAGCAGGAACTTTTCTGCCAAACCCACCAGAATTGCTCCCAGCTAAGCCAAGTCTTATTTCCCCTGAAGTGAAAAATTACTTTCTTTCATGTTTGAGATAGAGCTCCTTTGCCTGGCAGATGAGTCTCTCTGGACTAAATGGCAGCTGCAAGATTGTTGGGGTGTGAAAATGAGAGTTTCCTGCTGGCAGCTGCAAGGCTTGGGCAGGAGAAGTCTATCAGATGCTCACTGTGCTAACAGTCAAGTCTTGTCTCTTATCTTCTGAGAAATAGTATATAAAGAGGCTTCTGATGGTGGGATTTTGGGCTGTGGCTGTGTTTGGAGCAGGATCAGTGGGGCTGCCCTCCAGGGGAGGAAAGTGCCCACTCTGGGCCCTCAGGAGGAGCTCAGGAATGTGGTGAAACACAGTGTGGTTGCAGGATAGGAGGATACTGTGCTCCTTAGCTGAGAATTCTCATTGGTCCCATGGACAATCTCAATTTGCCCACTTGAGGGTTGAAATGTGTTAAAGTCACCTTTACTGAAATACAGCTGTGTTTTTTAACCTGTGCTGTGGCTGATAACAGTGGTTGGTTCAGAAGGTAAGACAGCATGTCCCTGGTGCACAGCAGTTCCCCTCCAGCTCAGCACTGCCCTGGAGCAGGGCAGGGAACAGCTGGGAAGCCCCTCAAGGTGCAACACTTGCAGTGGTGGGTGAAGGACTTGGCAGTTCTGGTGTCTTGGGGCACATTCACAAGTACATTAACAAAGCAGCTCAGCACTTGTCTGGAGTGTGTCAGAACTGCAGTTTGGGACCTGGGGGTTGTCACAGCCACTGAGTGGCTGTTTGATAAAGAACAAGTGCTGGCTTGGCCCAGTTCCAGAGCCCTGACTGGGCTCCTCATTAGCCAGGGTGTCCTGGCAGTGCCTGAGGACAGACACCAGTGGTGCCACATGTCCTGACCGGAGCCGTGGGACACCCCAGCCTTTCCTGGTTCTGTCCTCAGTGCCCACACAGCAGGGCAGGCACTTGAAATGAAGGAAGGTCTGGGTATGTTCCTCCTTTGCCTTAATGCCAGGGGTTCATTTTGGGGTTTTTAGCTGGCAGAAGGGGTTTCTGTCTCAGTCAGAGTTGGTGCTTTGCCCCTTGTGACCAGCGTGTGCTGTACGTACTGACCACTGCCCCAGATCTGCTCCCAGGGACCCTGCACTGCTGGATTTACATCAGTGGGGGAACAGATGAGTGCAGGGGTGGTTGTGCAACCTCTGAAGTGGCTGCACTGTGGGTGACTGTGCTTGTTGTTGTTGCAGCCTTACTTCCATGTGCAGAGCCGGAGCAATACGGACAGACGATCCCTGCATTGTCCTCAAGGTGAGCTGTGTCCTGCTTACACCACCTCTGAAACAGTCTGCAGCAGTTCTTTCTGTGCTAACCATGACAGCTGGTTAAACAGTTCTGTGTTCATATTGTTCCCTTCTGTAGGTCTGTCCTGCTTTTATTTGTCTCATACAAAAAGTAGCACAGAATCCGTAACACCAAAGATTTCAAAGCACCAAGTTCTCCTGATTTGTTTTTAATTAAAAAGTAGTTCCCTGCTTTCCCTCTGTGTCTTTAAGCATTTATAGTGGCATGGCTTTTTTAAGAAGTTTTAAATGGATCATACTGAAGGTTTAAGGTTTAAAACTAAAGTTTTAAAGGGTTTCATTAAGTTTTAAATAAGGGATCATACTAAAAGGTCAATATCCCAGAGTCTGACACACTGAGGTTTGTAATGATGTCAGTAACCACTTGTAAGTAAGTAATGTGGGCACAGCAGTGTTGCCTTGGTGTCTGTGTGTGAGCAGGGCACTGGCTTGTCTTTCAGCAGCTTGTTTCACCAGGCTGTAGTCAGAACACTTGCACAATCTATATATGGAGTCTGGCATGAGCAGACGATTTCTTAAGTGTCACAGTTTTTGTGTCTTTTTGCTTCATGCTTTGGCCAGGGAAATTTGTTATTAAAAAAATAAACTCATGCTGAAATATTGGGTTTGATTTTTATACTGAGTGTGACTTTATAAGGGCATCCAGTAAAGGAAACTTCATTAAATACAGTAGGAATGTAATCTCTCAGTAGTCACAATTCTATAGGTAGGAAAAAAAAGGAATAAAAAAAGCTGTTGATGAGCAAATGTATCAGCCAGGGATCAGGTAATGCCAGCAGTTTGTCCAGGAGGTCTGGAGGTGCTGGTGTGGTGCTGCAGTGAGGGGGTGGCTGGGAAGGCCCCTCTGTGGTGCTCAGGGAATGGGGAGCTGCCCAGGGTGTGCTGCACGGCCCTGTCTCTGTCCCTGCTCAGCCCTTGCTCAGCAGATCCTGCTCCCCTCCCAGGCCACTACTGGGGCTCTGCTGCAATCCCAGGGTAGCTGCTGCAGGCCCCCATTCCACACTGGAACACTCTGCAGTGGGAGGAGCTGCCCCTGGTGCTGCCCTTGGGGGTGCTGGGCAGGAGCAGGGGGTGGGGAAGGTCCCACACCACAAAGGCACATTCCTTCCTTTCAGTCCCCAGGTCAATGGGGTTTGGGTGTGAATTTTGCTGTCCATCATTCCAGGTAATGAGTGGTGAAAAATCCACATGTTGGCTGAGACAAAGGCCCCCCCCTCCTGCCCCTCTGTGCAAGGAAGCCCAAAGTACAGTTCATTCCAGGGTGGACATTGGTGTCTGTTCTGCACAGGCACCAAGGAAGCCAAGCTGCATCCCTGTCCCTCACTCCCTGCTCCTTAGCTTGGCTCCAATTGGCACTCCAATCCCCTGCTCTCTTCTCTTTCCTCACAACACCTGCAAACTGAGGGCTACAATTCCATTCTCCCAGCCTGTCTCTCCTGCAGACCTGGTTCTTCTTTGGAAAATGCCTTCCCTTGGTAAATGCCCCCAGGCTGTGTCCTGGGCAGCTCCTGTGTGTTCCAGAACTGCTGTGCTCTGGGAGCAGGGCCTGCTGCTGTCAGCAGTGGCAGGTTATTGCTGGGAGCTGGCTGCAAACTGTCCCTGTGGAGCTGGATGTGGATAACCACCATCCTTTCACTCCACTGTGGACAGATTTGCTTCCCAGCTCGCTGCAACACCAGCACTTTCTCCTCATGGAAGCTGCTTCAGCACAAAGAAATGTTTTAGGCTGTGGAATTAATTCATTGTATTCCTTGAGAGGAAATGAAAGAATGAGGAGAGAGGGAGGGCACAGAATCTTGCCCTGTTCAAACAACCCCAGTGATTTCTTCTCCGGGAGCTCACAGTTAAACAGTGTCTCAGTCTGTGGTTAGTCCAGCCACAACTCTCCTCTGGTGAGCTAAAGGCAGGCACCCCTTTGGTATTCAGGGATTACTGGCCCTTTGCTGTCAAAGATTCTGCATTTGGAGGCCACTCAGGGTTGTGTCTTCCCCAAATGGTTTTGTTTTCATTGCCCCGTTTGAGTACTGGGTTGGCTGTAATGTGAAAAAATAAAATCACTTGGGATGGGGAGAAGGCAGAGGAGGCTGATAAATAATGGATTTGATTGGAAGGCAAATTCTTTTCTCTGGAATCCCAATAATGAAAGTGGCTGTCCAGATAACCCTGAAGCATTCCAGTGAAAATTAGATACTCCCAGTGGAATTAGATATTCCATCTTCACAGTCCATTTCCAGACTTTTGTCTGCTGGCCACGTGTGCTTTGTGGCTCTTGCCCTTACACCTGTGCACAGTCCCTACTGCTGTGCATCAGTTCCATTGTACTGACCTTTGGGTCCAGTGGAGCAGTTAAAATGTGTCTGTCAGAGTTCTTGATTTTGTTAATTTTGAACAGATGGAATGGGTGAGTGTTGGAAACCATGAGATCTGTGTTTCTTGGGTGCACAATGCCCAGCCCCTGAATTCCAAGAATCAGCTCATTTCAGGCCATTTGACCTGGGAAAGGATTAGGAAGTACATTGTCTTTGTGATTTAGACTTGGAATTCCACTTCTTTTCTTTCTCACTCAGCATGAATGCAATTTTTTGAGAGCCTATGCTCAGTCTTACCTGATGCCTTGAGTGCTGGGTGTGCAGGGAGGAGGAGGTGCCTTGGCTCTCTGGATTAGCTGCAGGGTTCACAACTCCAGTGAGAATCCTGGTGGTAGCAGCTGTTATTGAATAAAGAGAGGTCCTGTAGCTCTACTCCCTTACCTGTGCAATGGAGATAGCATTTATCTGTTTAATCATTTGAACAGTCAATGCATAGATGTTATCTGAGGTCCCCAAAAACACAGCTCTGAGAAGCATTCCCTGGAGTCTGTGCTGGAGTCGGTGGAGTGGCATGAGCACAAACCCTGGTGTTGTTCCTCATCCATCTTCATACTTGTGTTGGTGAGGCTTGAGTGAACAGAGTCCCAGCCCTGGGAGAGCTGGTCTGTCCACAGTGAGCTTCAGGTAAAGGAAGACCTGATGGGTTTTATATTTAAAGTCGAGAAAGTGTGACAGGAACGTTGCTCTGTGAGTGTAACCAAGGTAGGGGAATGTTGGGGAAGGCAGAGTGGGTCTGGATTCCAGGTAGGCTTCAACCAGTTATGCTGCTTAGGAGAATTCCTACCCTCCCTCCTGCTCAAACAGCCAGTGGATGTGAAAGGAACTCTGGGATTATTTCTGACCATGTTGTCCTTAGTTAATCCTGGATCACAGAAGGGCAGGAGGGGTCAAGTGTTTCTCAAGGGCAGCTTGAGTACTTCTGGTTCCTGGGTGCTGTAAGAACAAACCTGCAAATACCAGCTTTGGAGGGGATTTATTTTTAAGCTTTTGCAAAACTTCACTCATGGTCACTTCTGAACTTTGCATCATTTTAGCTGCGTGAGAAGTTGTTTAAAAGTAGCCCACGATATACTTGGTATTGTGTGAGCAATTTCTGTGTGTGTGTAGTGTTCAAACCCCCCCAGGTGTGTGTGTTTGAAGGCTCTACCTAAAGCACAGTGCATTGCTGTGGGACAACTGTTGGCTTTGCTGTGAGCTCCTTTATGGATGTGGCTGCCCCAAGCCCTGTGGCTGGGACTATTTTGTGTGCTGTTGCCCCCACAGACCCTGCCGTGCCTGGTGCGGATGTGCAGCAAGGAGAGGCTGCTGGAGGAGCGCGTGGAGGGCGCAGAGACCTTGGCCTACCTGATCGAGACGGACGTGGAGCTGCAGCGCATCGCCAGCATCTCCGACCACCTCATCGCCATGCTGGCCGACTACTTCAAGTACCCCAGCTCAGTCAGTGCCATCACTGACATCAAGAGGGTGCGTCCCCTCTGCTGCTCCTGGGCTGTGGCAAAGTCCCAAATAACCATAAATGAGCTCAGGGTGTTGTTTTCAATTCTGTTTAAATCTTATGTCTGAGTGCCTCAATAGGAAGGTGACCAGAGGGTCTGGCAGGACTTGGTTCTCATGTTTATAGGCCCCAAGTCTCTCTTACTGCTTTTTATGGACAATCCAAATTCAAACTGTGTGTATCTGGACTCCCCATGCCTTATGTTTCAAAGTCATGCCTTGAGGAACCAGTAATTTCAGCTTCACTAGAGATAGCAGTCGATGTGGAGACATGGATTTTACTTCTTAGGTGAGGTTTGGGGATGTTCAGAGATGGTTCTGTTGTGTTAGAGCAGCACAGGGTGTGGATGTTGTGCAGCATTTCATGTTATGAGCTGTCTGCACTTGCAAGAGGTTGTATAAACACCCACCAGATACACCCTGGAGGCTCAGTTCCATCAGTGTTGTACAGGAGTTCTCTTCCATGAACTGTTTTTAGGATGTGCAAACATTTTCCAAAGCACTGGTGGATCAATCAGTCTGGGAAGCAAGACTGGTTTTGATATTTCAAACAGGGAAATATCCATTGCCTATTCCCTTCCCTCTTACTGAGCCTGATTTTTAGAAAGTGCCCCCAAAAGATGGATTCCAGAGCCTTGTTTTTCTCAGAAACTGGCCCCAGAGGTAGGCTCACTTCCCAGACCCTTATGAAGTGGGATTGATTCTGCATGTAGAGCTTCTTGAATTCCATGGAAAAATGCAGATTAAATATAAAAAAATCAGTTACAGCATAAAACTAGGCAAGAAGTTGTTTAGCAGCTTATTGTGGAGTAATGGACCTTGGCTGTAGCATCAGGAATATGATCTGGTTCCAAATGTGAGTGGGGCAGTTTTAAATATTATGCCAGTGCTGTGAGTGTGCAATGTGTGTAGGAGCAGCCGGGGGGTGCAGGTGCTGGCTCTGCAGAGTGGGCCTGGGAGTGCTCCCTGTAAGGTAAAACTGCCTGAGTGAGCAAGGCCTCTGCCAACACAGGGCTTTCTGCTTCAAATATTTACACCACTTGGGTCACACTCCTGCTCTAATGTGGCTGTGCTGGAGAGAGTTACTCCTACAGCTTAATTTTTGACAGCTCTTTCATTGCAGCACTTTGGTTCTTGATCCTGGCATTTGCCTGGTGTTTTGTGTAGACTTTGAAGAAGGCATTGTTTTGTGGAACCCTTTGGAACAGACTTTGTAGTGCACTCAGAATCACAGGGTGGTTCTCATTGCAGGGAACATGGGGAGATCTGAGTCTTAATGCTGTGCTCCAGTCAGGGTGAACCTCAAACACCACTGTTCTGTGATCCCATTAATTACAGAACCAGAGAATATCCTGAGCTGGAAGGGACCCACAGAGATCATCCAGTCCAAGCCCTGGCACTGCACAGACACCCCAACAATCCCTCCCTGCCCCTGAGAGAATCATCCAAACGCTCCTGCAGCTCTGGCAGCCTTGGGGCTGTTCCCACTCCCCTGAGGAGCCTGGTCAGTGCCCACCACCCTCTGGGGGAAGAGCCTTTTCCTGATATCCAACCAAACCCTGCCCTGACACAGCTCCAGCCATTCCCTGGTCTGTGAGCAGCCTGTCCAGTGGTTCATCCCCCAGATTCCCTTCTCTGGCATCTCTGTTGAGAGGTGACCTCCCAGAAGCCTCCAACACCTGCTGTGTTCCTGTACAGCAGAAGTTAAACCCCACCTTGAGATGGAGGTTCTGAGATTTAGAGAGCAGCTTTGACTCCTGCTGTTGCTTCAGTTCTCTTGATGAAACTTCCCTTGGTACTTTTTCGCTCCTTCTGCCTTGTTCCTGTAGGTTTCTGTTGGGGAAAAAAGGCTGGTTTTTCCCTGAATGTGACCTGGATAGAGTCCTAACCTTGTTTTGGCCTCAGATTGAAGTTGGCCTCTCTCTAACTCGGCAGAGTAATCAGCTCTGTTGTTAACTTTGGTTATTGCATGTGGTTGGTGCATGTAGGCATGGGCTCCTGGAGTCCCTGGCTGCCCTTGGGGTGCCAGGCAAGCCCTGGGACATCAGCGGTGGTTTGGAACAAGTGGGAGTGACCCCTGTGACTGTGTGGCCCTGTCCCCACAGCTGGACCACGACCTGAAGCACGCGCACGAGCTGCGCCAGGCCGCCTTCAAGCTGTACGCGTCGCTGGGCGCCAACGACGAGGACATCCGCAAGAAGGTGGGCAGCAGGGCTGGCACTGCCAGCCCGGGGCCTTCAGGGGGTACAGGCTGGAATGAGGGGCTCCTGGTGCACAGCACAAACCATCCCACAGTGTTGCACCCCTCCTGCGGAACGTGGCCTTTCTGCGAGCTGTGCCCCTTGGCTGCTCACAGGCAGTACTGCCCTGGCATGAGTGGTTCCTGAGGCCCTGTCCCAGGGGGGAATGCACCTCTGTTCTCATCTGTCCTATTGTGAAACAAATGATTTTAAAAAATAAACCCTGGAAGGTCCAGTGCTGTTGGGAAACAAAGTCAGAATTTGTTTCCTGATACTCAGAGGACCAAAGTGGTAACAGAGCAGCTGGTGGTTCAGACATCACAGGGACGAGATTGGCGGGTGGGGGCACTCAGAGTTAAAAACTCATGTGTGCAAACTGGAGGGACATTAAGCAATGCATGATTAAAAGGAGCATTTTTTTAAGTTAAGCATGGGGTTGCCATGTCAAAGGTGGCAAGTACAGGAGGCAGCAGAGGTTTGTGAGTGTATTTGCTGGTTAAAGGGGAAAAACAGAAGGAAAAAATGTGTGGAGAGGAAGGAGACAGGAAAGCACAGGTTGAAAAGATGAAATCAGGAAAATGTATCAGTGGGGAACCATTCAGGGTCTCCAGAATTCAAACCCACAAACCTCTCTTTCATTGCTTTAGGTAATAGTGAGGATCCTTCTTTTACACTGTTTTTAATAGACAGTGGGTGTGTACATGACAAAATTGATTTATTATACAAAATCCATCTTTCATCTGGGTATTAGCTGCCTTTTATCCTGGTCTTAAGTGCTTGTGCTGGCCATGTCTAAATATGGCAGATGAACTCCAAGGTGTTTTTTATCCACACAGATCCACAACCTGTCTCTGGTCTGTAGTTTCTATATATTGTGTGTATATATTTGTTTTAATATGACATTAAGGGTAATTCATGTATCTATTTATGTATAACCCTCTTGTTCCTTGATGATTAAAAGCAGCAGTGGAACATAGAATGGAGATTTTTTTCTAAGTTGTCTGCAGATACACAAAAGATTCCTCTTAATCTGGGAACGGAACGTGACTTGCTGGTTTTAGCTACAGTTTTTATATGCAGTATTCAGAGTGTTGTAGACAAAAGGCCAAGGGCCCATAAATGCTCCTGGGGTTTTACTCCTTGCCATGGATGGTTCCTTTTGCTGCAGATCATCGAGACGGAGAACATGATGGACCGCATTGTGAACGGCCTGTCCGAGTCGAGCCTCAAGGTGCGCTTGGCTGCCGTCAGGTAGGACCTGTTCCCTCCACACTCCGTCTGCCCTGCACCCTGCAGGTCCTGCTGCTTTCCTGGCAGCTGCTCTGAGCCCATTGCTGCTGCTGGGAGTGTGCTGGGCAAGGGGCAGTGTGTCCCCTCTGCCCCTGGCTGGGAGCAGTGCTGTGGCACAGAAGCTCCATGGGATGCACATGTCTCACAGGGCAGCTTTCCTTTCGTTGCAGGTGTTTGCACAGCTTGTCCCGTTCTGTGCAGCAGCTCAGGACGAGTTTTCAGGATCATGCTGTATGGAAGCCTTTAATGAAGGTAAGGAGGAGCAGGCAGGTCTCAGCAACTGCAGCTGCTGTTCCATTGAAGCAGCACGTGGTGTCTGTTCAGATCACATGCCCTGCTGTAGAACCATGGTGAAAATTACCTAGAAATCAAAATTCTGTTGTCTGCTCCTGAGAGAGCCAGAAGTCACCTAAAGCCAAGCAGCAGCAAAGAGAGCTGTGGTTTGTGCTTGGTTTTTGAAGGGGCTTTTGTTTTCTTTTTTCTACTGTTGTTTTTTTTGTTTGTTTGTTTTTTGTGATCAGTGAGTGAAGTTACCCCCAATGTTTACATAGGGCACTAGGAGGACCAGATATCCTTTAATGTCACTCAGACTGGATGGCACAGTTCAGATTTGGTCTGTGAGACCTGTAGGAGAATTTAGAGCTGCATTTTCTCCTGCAGTTCTCTCCACCTTGTAGATCTTATTGCAGATTCTACAACTGAAGCCAAATAGCTCAACAAGACCTTTAAAAACACACATCTTAATATAATGCAATTATCCACAAGATATTTGTGTAAGGTCTGTGTCATCTTCATCCTGTAAATGAGAATGGTTTGAATACTTTACAAGTTTGTGAAAGGCCAGATGTGAAAATACCAAACCTTAATAAATGTAAAACAAAGACCATCAGGACTGCTTGAAGAAGCACAACTGGCGTCAAAGGAGAGTCAAGGGGAGGACACAAATGGAGATGTCAGACTTGTGTGTAAATGCAGTTGCCAGCAGGTGCTGGTTTTGGTTGTATGGAATCAGCTGAAGTCAGGAACTTGCATGTCCGTTCCAAAACACTGGGATTTGCTCTTAGTGGATGAGCTGCCCAGCTTAGGAGCAGCCTGTTCTGGTGCCTGCTTTCCTGAGGGGTTGCAGTGCTGTGCCTGAGGTACAGAGGTGTTGGGAGGCTCCTCCTGGACCTTCCCCTTGTGTCTCCCTGGCAGAGCAGGTTGTCCCCAGGGATTCCTGCTCAGCTGGACCTGTGGGCTCTCAGCTGTGGCCCCTGTGAGGGAACTCATTGTCTGCATCAAAGCCTGTCCTGGAGTGTGGAGTGTCAAAGTGCAGCATAATCCCAGTTCACAGGGATGCCTTCCTTGTCCTGTAGTGACCAGGATTCTCTCCCTGTGTGCCTGCAGGTTTTACAGAATGCTCCAAGTGAAATCCTCGTAGTAGCATCCTCCACACTATGCAATCTTCTTCTGGAATTCTCTCCAAGCAAGGAGGTTGGTATTCACCCAGGAGCCAGGGACATTATGCAGTGGTTCAGTGAGCATAAATGTGTGTTCATGGGCAGCCACTGCTGGTGCCCTGTTACAGAGCTGGGATGTGAGACAGCCGTGGTCACTGGTGGCTTGTGAATGAAAGAAAGGCATGTTTACAGTGCTGTGGCACCTCCTCTGGTTGAATAGTTAAATGTGGTCTCTAAAGAAAAGTAGACATGAAGTTTTGTCATTTTTTTACTTGTAAAACACTACCATCAAAAATGATAAACAAGAAGAAACCAAACTGATAATTTGCAATGTGATCCATTGTCTTGGGGAATTAGTGCTGCTGTGTCCTGAAAATGCTGGCATAGCTGAGTGGTGTGGTTTTATTGTTCCCAGATGAACAGGACAGGGTATCTGGTCTGGAGTTCTGCAGAGTCTGTGTTTCATACAGCTCACACCCACACACCAGCTCTTCACAGCACTGCAACAGTTCCCCAAGTCTGAAATACTTTTCAGCCACAGAACTCATTTGCAGGACTGTGCTGATGTGTGGGATCCTGCTGGTGCTTTGGATTTCCTCGGTTTGGGCAGTTGATCTCTGTGGTTTCAGTCATGTCTGTGGGACACAAAATGAGCTGCAGGAGTGCCAGGCACAGCTCACTGCCCATGCTGCAGGTCACAGCATAGTGTTCCCGCTTCAGAGGGGATTGAAATACCAGTTTTTATTGGATAATGGTTCAAGTCAAAAGCATCACAGCCAAAAGAAAACACTGTGCAAGGAGAAGGAATATTTAGCTTTGGAAGCCTCCACAAGCCATCTGATCTTTTTGCATATCCATATCCTGTAATTTAAAGATGCTGTTACAAGGTTTTGTGTTTCAGTCAGGCCATGAAGAAGTCTCCAGTTTCCTTTATTATGCTGAAGTTTTGCTGTTGAATTTAACCAAACCTGAGTTTGGTTAAGCCTACTTAGTGATTGTCATGACTGAGGGGTGGCATGGCCAGTTCATGGGGCTGCACTGGGCATGCTGTGAGCTCAACAATAAGATGGGAGCAATACATTTTTTACATTATATCTACGTTTCATGTATACCATTAGTGCAGTGTTTTAAAGATGTCTTTCTTCCCCTCTTTCAGCCTATTTTAGAATCAGGAGCCATAGAACTTCTATGTAGTTTAACACAGAGTGAGAATCTTGCCTTGCGAGTGAACGGCATTTGGGCTTTAATGGTGAGTAGAGCACAGTGATGAAATTCCACTGGGGGTTTAGCTCCTTCAGAACCTGGGAATGTAACTTAAAGAACTCGTCTCTTGTTATTAAAAAAAACCAGCTGAAATCTGGCTTGTCTTTGCATTGAACTGCAGAGGGAAAACAGTGTCAGCCTGGAGCACTTCAGCTGCTAGTCCGTAAAGTGAAATGACTTCTCCAGTTCTGGTACCACTTTTGTGGGCAGGATGTTCAGGGAAACAGTTCAGGAGTGTCAGTACCATGCCAGGGGACAAAGCACAGCAGGTACTAACCAGGGCAGCTGTGAGACTGTGTGCAGATTGAATTCACTGTGTGGCACATGCTCATGAGTGGCAGCCTTTGCAGGACTGATGTAGGAAGGATGTGTTCCTGCAGGGCACAGTCCCTGGAGGGAGGGAGCCCATGCTCAGGTGCCAGGCAGCTGTGAGTGTTCCTTCAGGGCACAGTCCCTCGAGGATTTACAGCCCAGGCCCAGGTGCCAGGAGCTGTGTGTCTCTGCAGTCCCTCAAGGATGCACAGCCCAGGCTCAGGTGCCAGGCAGCTGTGAGTGTCCCTGCAGTCCCTCGAGGATGCACAGCCCAGGCTCAGGTGCCAGGCAGCTGTGTGTGTCCCTGCAGTCCCTCGAGGATGCACAGCCCAGACCCAGGTGCCAGGAGCTGTGCCAGCAGCTGTGTGTGTCTGTGCAGTCCCTCGAGGATGCACAGCCCAGGCCCAGGTGGCAGCAGCTGTGCTAGGAGCTGTGTGTCCCTGCAGTCCCTCGAGGATGCACAGCCCAGGCTCAGGTGCCAGGAGCTGTGTGTCCCTGCAGTCCCTCGAGGATGCACAGCCCAGGCCCAGGTGCCAGGAGCTGTGCCAGCAGCTGTGCCAGGAGCTGTGTGTCCCTGCAGAACATGGCGTTCCAGGCGGAGCAGAAGATCAAGGCCGACATCCTGCGGGGGCTCAGCACGGAGCAGCTGTTCCAGCTGCTCTCCGACTCCGACGTCAACGTCCTCATGAAGACCCTGGGGCTGCTCAGGAACCTGCTCTCCACCCGCCCAGTAAGTAGGGCTGGGGCTGCACTTGGGCCTGCTGGGACTGCTCAGACACAGCCAGGACAGCACAGGCCTCGTAACACAGGTTATTCTTCTGTCTAAGGTCAGTGCTCAGTATCTTGCTAAACCCAGGGCCTTGGGATTGATTCGAATTTCTGCAACCAAATGTACAACTCAATGTAAGGAAACTTGAAAGAATTCTCTAGATCCACAGAAACATTGTATTTATTACCAAATACAGAGCTACACATTTACATTAATGTTCAGTTCCACTACATTTACTTTTCAGCAGTGTGAGTTTGATTGTGAAACTTGTAGAGAACAACAGTGAGGGTTGCAGTGTTGAGGCAGTGTGTGGAGAGCTCCACACCTTAAAGATACCTGTGTTTCTTCTTTCCTGGCACCTGAAATACTTCTGCTCTCACCCAACTGCATAGGCAGTACTGGCTTTGTGAACGTGACTGTAGGACTGTGGACTCACAAAATGCCTACGTTGATTTTACACCCCAAAATGATGGTCTGGAAATGTAAACCCATGAATTGTTTTTGACAGGGAGAAAGGGCTATTGGTGGAGGAAAAGAAAGGGGTAATCCCCTGTGAAGAACAGAGGGAAAACACACAGCAAACATTTGGGAAGCCAACATTTTTGTGGGGGGAAAAACCATGAAGCCTCTACTGTGCATTTATCACATACTGTATTTCTGCCATAAAAAGGTCACTGCAAACAGTCTTCTGATGTTTGTATTCACAGAGTCTCAATAAGCTTCACAGAAAATTAGCTCTGTCTAAATGTGAAAAGATATTTAATTACCAGTTATACTGAGCTCTTCACAGCAGTCTCACTGTCACTTTTCATCAGGAACTATGTGCCAGCTTCACCCACTTTCTGTGCTGTGTTTTAGAGCCAGAACCAGCCATTCTCATTCTCTACCCCAAACTCACTCCAGAAGAACTCATCCAGCAGCTTTCCAATGAAATCTCATTATTAGCAATTTTAGGAAGTCCCTGAAGTCCTAAGGAATTGCTGCAGTGTGCCTTGTGCTGGTCATCTCTGGTGCCTGTTTGCTGTCACCCTGGAGGTTTGGTACCAGTTAATCCAGTAGATCTGGTTTGTCTTTTTCTGTACTCCCAGTGATGGTTTTTGTTCTAGTGTAGGTCTGTCATCAAATGACCCTTTACCTGTGGTCCTGTGAACCTGGGACACTTTTCCCAGACATAAACAATGCCCTTGGCTTATTCCTCTGCACCCTGCCAGGCTTAGGATGTCAGACCTGGTCACAGTGTTCCTGTAAGTGTAGCAAATAGCAGATAAGAAACATCAGTTTTCTTATCCCCTTGTTATGAGAAGAGAAGGGATTGTTTCTGACTGCAGCATCACAGCAGGGGTGGGGTCCAGCACTATTCAGTCTCCAGACTGGCCTCTGTTCCACTGGGAATCAGTGTCTTCCCTCCAGGTGTCAGGGAAATCCCAGCCAAGGCCTGTGTGGTGCTCCCTCAGACAGGACCATGAAGAGGAATGTTTTGAAGTGTTTCTGCTGTGCTGAATTCCTGGTTTGGGGAGAGCTCCCCACGGGCTGGGCTCTGTGCCCTGGGGCTGCTCTGCACTTGCAGTGATTCTGGGAGGAATGTGCCTTCTTTGGGGGCTCCAACTGAATGTGTTTCATCCTTCTTTGGCAGCACATAGACCATATAATGAGCACTCATGGGAAGCAAATCATGCAAGCAGTGACCCTCATTCTGGAAGGGGAGCACAATATAGAAGTCAAAGAGCAGGTACCTTCTTTGTTTTGTGTTGTCTTGGCAGAACAAAATGTAAGAAGCAGCAAAGAATGCTTCCGGTTCACAGCATGGCCTTTTGGTTTGGGATTGTGATGTGCTGAGAATGCTTTGCTGAGATCTGTCAGATGGGTAGCCTGAGTGGCTGCAAGAACGCTTTTCTGTCCAATGGGTCGTTACAAAGGTGTTTGGATTGAATTCAGAATGTTTTTGGTACAGAGGAGGGTGCTGGATGTGAGAGGGGAAGGATTCCATGGGGGCAGTTGCAGGGCAGGAAGGGGACAGTGGGAAGAGAATAGAGGCACCAGGAGGGAAAGAGCAGGAAAATGTGGGGAGGGACCTGCCCTGACAAATGAACACTGAAGAAGAGCAAATGCCAGAGGAAGGGCAGAAGGAAAGAGGAGGTAAAGCAGGAGGGAACAGCATTAGTGCACAGGGGCACCTCTGGGGGATGCTGCAGCCCGAGTGAGCACAGGGGGGCAGGATCTGGCTGTTGTGCCAGGCAGGACAGGCAGGTGCAGAACCTGCTTCTTCCTCATGTGCAGGAAGGGGGCAGTGAGAGGCTGTGGGATTGCCCTGGCTTAGGGTGGGCATGGGTAGCAAACAGCCTGGCATGTGGGTGGGGAAACACAGTTGGACTGAGTCTCTGCTCATGAAGAAAGGGTTTTGATGAAGATTTTGGTGCAAAAATAGCAAAAAACAGCCCCAAAAACTTACCAGCAAGTTTAGGGATACCATGGCTCTGAAACAGCTGAGGGTTAACCAGTTGTGTCTTTCTAAATCTTCCTGATAAAGCTCTGGTGACAGGAATGGCCTTTAACGCAGCAGAAGGTTATTTCCCTTGCTAAGCCTCTGGGAATTATTTTGGAGGAGGATCAGGACACCCGAGAAATACTCTGGGGAAGGGCTAGGGATGGATATGGCCCCTGGAGTTTGGGGCTCTGTCCACAGAGCCTTTCTCGGTGCCTGTGGTGCAGTTGCTTTTCCTGCAGCCCCAGGTTCCCCCCAGCCCTCCTGTGGGCACACCAGGCTGTGGTTCCAGCAGTCCTGTCTCTGGCACTGCCTGGCTCAGCAGCTTGGCAGTGATGGGTGCCCACAGCTGCTGGCAGGAGGGCAGGGGTGCTCAGGGCCCTCCCTGATGCCCAGAGGAGACGGGAAAGTTCTCCCACAGCTCTTTGGGGAAGAATTTGTGGAGCAGCTCCCGGTGCCCCCTGAGAGCCAGGGGAGCTGCCCGTGCCTGGCAGTGCCATGTGCAGGCCCAGGTGCTTCCAGGGAATTCTGTGGGATGGTTCCTCTGACTTCCAGGACAAAACCAGCTGCATTAGCAGCTTGAGCTACCTCTGCAGGCAACAACTGTGATTAGACTTGTCAAACCCCAGTTACTCCTGTGCTAGATGAGCAGAGAGTCTCTGCCTCCTGTTCCTGGCCTGAAGAACTACGTGGATATGGTTGTGTTTGTTGGTGGTGTTTCTTTCTCCCCCAGCCACTGATCCAGAGCAGACTGCTTTATATTCCAGTCCATTCAGTCTGTTCTATAAGATGCAGATTTCCACCCATTCACATTGAGGTTTTCCTCATTGCAATGAGTTAATGAATTTGCTTTCCATTTGAACATGGCACTGACGTGCCCACAGCTGTTCCCTCCTTGGCATCGGCCCCAGGTGTGAGCAAGCTGGAAACTCCACATTAAAGATATTGAAGTAACTGAAGGAATTGTCAGAGCAGTCAGAGAAGCTGCATAAATGATGGGATGTGACCTGTGGCCAAAGAACTTCTGGTTTTTCTCTCTTCCAGACACTGTGTATCCTTGCCAACATAGCAGATGGCACGACAGCAAAGGAACTGATTATGACCAATGATGACATCCTGCAGAAAATCAAATACTACATGGTAGGGAAGTTTCTCTGGAGGGTTTGATGTTGGTCTTTTGCAGAAATGAGAAAAGGAAGATGCTTTAGGATTTTGTTGTGTGAATTACTCACTGTCATGGACTTGGTTTCCATATACCCAGAAATCGTGGGGTGCAGTTCTGTGTGGCAGAGCTGTTTGAGATGCTGATTAGAGGGAAAATCCAGTGGTTATTTCCCATAAGAGTGTTACAGTGACTTCAGCAATACCAAGTCCATAAGGAAAACATTCCCTATCTTGGAAAAGGCACATCTTGCAGATGTCACTATTTGGAAAGAAGTGATTGAGCACCACTCAAGGGCCTATCGTGGCCCTGCCTTTGAGAGAAGTTGTAGATAAGAATTAGTCCCAGCTTTATTACCTTACTTATTATTTTTATTGATTACAGAATGAATGATGAAATGTAAGTCTGAGGATTTCTGAGTTCCTCTTCTAAACACAAATTCTTTTTTTCTGTCTTCAGAGTCATTCAAATGCTAAACTCCAGCTTGCTGCCATGTTCTGTATATCTAATCTCATATGGAATGAAGAGGAAGGTAAGAAAGCCTCATCTTTAATGCATAGGCAAGTTCCTGCCCTGTTCAAAAGGCTCTGGTTGCACAGCAATCAATATTTGCAATGGGATCCATCGTTATGGGTGTGGTTTGGAGGGGTGGGAATGTCAGGAGGGTGTGGGAGGCTGTGCTGGGGTAGGCACAGCGACAGGGACAGCAAACAGGAGCTGCAGTCACACAGGGGCAGGTTTGCACCTGCAGCATTTCTGTGAAGTCTGCAAACAGCTGGAGTGAAAGGGAATCCTGGTAGGAGCTTCAGGTCTTAGGGAGGCTGTGGAGACTCATTGTTGGAGGGAACAGGTTCACTGGAGAGGAGAGATGGATTAGAAAGGGCATTTGTTGCAGAGAAATTTTCCACAGTGTGGATGGCTTGGGCAGTGAGACTTGAAACCAGTCAAAGGACTTGTGGGTGGAACTGGAAGGAGTGGAGAAGGCATTTGGTGAGGAGAGTCATGGGCTGGGAGAGTGGGAGGTCACCAGGAGGGAGGGGAAGGTGCTGCTGCACAGGAAGAAAGGGCTGTGGGGAGAAATGGAGAGGGCTCAGAAACACCTCCAGGTAATGATCTCTGCATCCACGTCCTGGAAAATGAGAGGAGTGAGAGTAAACCAACTCAAGCCAAGCTTCTTACCTTAGGATGAAGATTTTTGCCTTCAGAATTTTCTTTTCTCTAGAGATGAGTGCAGGGAAGGAGCTGGACTTCCCTTGGGAAGGGGCCCTGGCTGAGGGAGTGTTTCCATGGCTGTGCCCTCCCTGGTCCTGGTGCCACTGCCCTGCTCCCTGCTGGGTTCTGCTGCCTCTCCTCTCCTGCCCTGCAGACTCTGGGTTGGTGTTTGGTGTTGCCAACACTGTGCTTGGCTATTGCAGGTTCACAGGAACGCCAGGACAAGCTCCGGGACATGGGAATTGTGGATATTCTACATAAACTGAGTCAGTCCTCAGATCCAAATCTGTGTGACAAGTGAGTATAAAGGGTCATCCAGAGAGAGGATGGAGGGAAATCTTTGCTCATGATTATAGAAAAATTCCCCAGAAAAACTGTCTGTCCTAGCACTGAGCTCTGCATTGTGTAAAGAAATAGTGGGGATCCCTTATTTCAGGAGCAGGTTTTGTATTGCTTGGGAATAACAAACTTCACTCAAGTTCTCAACAGTATAAAATAAGTGCACTTAAAATCATCTAAACCAATGCAGAGTCCTCACTGAAATCTCACACACAATATTTGTGTAAACTTAGACTTGTGACAAAGTTCCAGAGGGTCAGAACAATGGTCAGCTGTCACAGATAATACAGGATCATCACATCATCTAAATTTTTATCTAATTAGACTCAACAGTAACTTTTCACATACCTGTTCACACAGATCATGCAGCTCCTTCCCAGACACGTGGAGCCAAAGAAGCTCATGATAATTTCTGTGGGATTGTGTTCATTTCTTGCAATTATCCCCCCCACAGTTAGTAACAACTCCTGTTTCTTCCATGAGCTGAGGGAGGTGATCTGATCTTGGAAGAGGTCACACACAGACAACACAGCTCTAATCTCTGTAGTGTTTTAAAATGCATTAAACTTGGGATTCTTGTTTTTGTGAAAGATGTTCCAGTGTTCTTGGACATCTTTGTGGTAAGGTTAGGGCTTCTAAAAAGTATCTATGGATGATAATCAGGAAATATGGATATCCCACCTCTGCCTCACCAGCCCCCTGCATGAGCCAATGTGATTTGTGGTCACAGCAGGAACCTTGGGAGGAAAAATAAATCATCCTTCTATGGGTGACTGAGTTGGAAGAGCCTGTCAAGGTCCTGGTGGCAGGCTGGGAGCTGTGGGGGCACAGGAAGAGCAAAGCCCCTCAGTTCAGGTGGGAGGAGGAGGCCCTGAGCCCTGAGGTGGGGCTGCAGCTGTAACCCAGACTGCTGGCAGGAGGTTGTCCTGACAGAGACCTTGCACAGTGTCAGGTCACACCAACTCCACTGCCTGGAGCAGCTAGTGCTGCTCCTCTGCCTCCCCCCCTGCTGGGTGTCCCTGGTGGGGCCAGGGCAGGATTGCTGGCAGGGCTCCTGTGCTTCTGCTGTGTCCTGGCTTTTAGGGCACCTCCTGCATTTCTCAGCTCAGAGTCCTGCTCCTCGTGGTGCAGCTGGTGACAGAAAGTGATGGCTCTTCATTGCTGCTCCTGAGGGGCTTTAAATGGGGTGGATAATACACATCTTCAACTGCCTGTGCCCTCACTTTCCACTTGGTTAGATTATCTCATTGCCAGGTGCCAGGCGGGCTCCTTACCTGGCACAGCCCACACAGAGCCCTTCTGGCACAGAGTCAGACCCTTCCCAGCCTGTCCCATCCAACCCTCAGGGTCAGACCCTTCCCAGCCTTTCCCATCCAACCCTCAGGGTCAGACCCTTCCCAGCCTGTCCCATCCAGCCCACCCTTCTGGCACAGGGCACACAAAGCTGCTGCTCCTGGAGCCCAACCCCAGTGAGTAACAGGTTGTTCCTCCCTTGCAGGGCGAAGACAGCACTCCAGCAGTACCTTGCATGATCAAAGACTGATGGAACCTTTGGACACCCCTCATGTCTACTTGAGGAACAGCAGGAGATGTTCCTGGCTCCTTATATTTGCACAAGTCACCTTGGGCTGCATTTTTCTCAGGTGCAGGGAGCTGCTTTGCAGAAACAGTTCAAATGATCAGGTCTCCAGTGCACTTGAGAACTTTTTTGAGGTAGTTTCTTTACTCAGAGGACTCTCGAGGGGTTGTTTTGGTTTTTTGGGTTTTTTTTCCTGAGCTACCTGGACTTTGGATAGAACAATCAGTCATCATTTTCCTTTTGGGCCTCCACTTCTCTGCTTTGCTGCAGCCTGTGTGTGTGGGTGTGTGGGTGTGTGTGCTGGGTGAGTGTGGGTGAGTGTGAGACCTCACTTTTGGTTTTCCTTTTTTTTGTGTGAAAATCTTTTTCTACAGGTTTTCAAGGGTTAACCATTGTTTGCTGTACGAAAACTTCAGTGAATTATATACAGTTTGAATGAAATGTTATTTAAAAAAACCCAACCTGTTGTATCCCATAAAGTTTATTTTGAATTTTGAACAGATGAATGTTTTTAAGTAAAATATATGCATTTCTGAACTTCAGCTTAACTTACATTATACTTCCTTTTTGAAGAGAAAAGTAGAGGGAGGCAGTAGATCCCAAATTACAAGCAGCACATTCTGTACTGACAAGATCCAAGAGTTTTTTACCACAGTCCAAGTCACCTGGTGTTGATGATGTGCCCCAATCCATGGAATGGGTCACCTGGATTGGGTTTGGGCTTCTCTGTTTTTGGCAGACAGGCTCATACTGCAGGGTTAGCGTGGCTGGTGGCTTTTCTGGGAAGCAGCAGGTGGCTGCAGGATCAGCAGGAATCAGCTTTGCTTTGCTGGCCAGTGCTGAAGGAGCGGCTTGTTCCCAGCCAGGAGGGTTTGCTGCTCTCTGGATCAGCAGAGCACCGTGTGGAGCAGAATCAGTCCCAGGGAGCAGAGACCTGGCAGGCAGGGGCTGAGGGATTGCCATTGTCCTGCATCCTTTGCCTCCACAGGGAGTTCATGGCTCCCAGGTTGTCTCCACAAAGGCTCAGTGGGAGCAGGACGCTGGGGCAGGGCTTGGGTTGGGCTTGTGGCTCAGCAGGGTGGCTCCAGTTTCCCTGTGTATTGGCAGATGCACTTGCATGGATTTAGATTCCTGGATGGGTTAGACTGCTCAGAAACCTGGAGTGTTCCTGGAATTGTACTTGGAGGTGTGGGGAAGGAAGCACAGTGCAGAGCAGGGCTGTTGGAGGTGGGGCTGGGCTGGGGGAGCCCTGGGCTGTGCAGGTGGCTGTGCTGGGGCAGCAGGAGCTCTTGGGGGGCAGCTCAGGGCTGTGCTGGGGCAGCAGGAGCTCCTCGGGGGCAGCTCAGGGCTGTGCTGGGGCAGCAGGAGCTCTTGAGGGGGCAGCTCAGGGCTGTGCTGGGGCAGCAGGAGCTCTTGAGGGGGCAGCTCAGGGCTCAGGGCCCAGGCCTCCTCTGGGATCAGCTTAGCCCAGAGTTAAGTCAGGCTCTGCCAGCACCACCCTTACAGCACTAACAGGCACCAGGGGCTACAGCCAATGTCTTAAACCAAATCTTGCTTCTCTCACACTGAACTTTAGCGAGGCTGCAGCAACAAGAGAGGTCTGTAACTTTGCTAACCAATTTTGATAAGTATCTAAGTCTTCTAATCAGAAGGTCAAATTGTGACAGCCTTACTCTTTTATTCCAAGGTAACTACTTGTGTCAGAAAATGTCACTCCAGTTTGGCCTGGAATTTGAATGTGCTGTGTATCAGATAACTGTTACCACTTGGTTGCAAAGGACAGTATCTACATTTCATGTAACTTCTTCCACTCTCAAATAAAAGTGAGCACCTGACACTTTTTCCCCAGGCATTGCAGGAAGTGACTGGCAGTTTTTTGACGTCCTTCTGCAATTGTTTCGTGATGGACTTTGGGGGTTGAGCAAAAGGGAAAGTGAAAATATGTGAGAACTTGTTAAATCTCAGGACCTCAGAAGCAAAGTCTTGTTTATAAAATTCAATCAAATATATTTTTGCTTGAACTGAGAACAGAGTTCTGAGGCAGGTGTTGTAAATGCAAAACTGTCCAATGTGCTCCATTTGCACTCCTGTGTTTGTTGAGGAGCTCAGGATCTTCTGTGTCTCTTCTGGTCCTTCCCCACCTCACATTTCTAAAAGCAAATCTGAGTTTGATTCTATAGAACTTCGGTGCCTAAAGGTGTTCAGGATAGAGGTGAGTAAAAATATCTCTACGAGTTTTGAGGTGGTTTCCTACAATTCTGCCAGGAAAACTAAACCCCAATGCTCAGACAATCTCGTTGCTGCATGAGAACAGTTGGCATTTTCCACAAGTACTGAGAGGATAAACTGTTGGCTGAGAACTTTTTTACATCACTTAAGCTTTGTGAATAATTTTTGATGTTGCTATAGGTATGTACAAAAGAAGAATACTGTAAATAAAAGGAACTTTACCAGAATATGGAGATTTTTCTCAGCTTCCTGGAGAAATAAGAGCTCTCTGTGCAGTTTCTGCACAGCCTGAGGGTCACAGTGGGAACAGGCTCTGCTGCTCCCCCAGAGCTTTGCCAGCCTGATGAGGTGGCAGCACCCTCTGAATTCCAGGGTCACTTGCAGAACCAAAGCAAAGTAGGGCTGGACATCAATCACCAGGATTTCTCTTCTTGTGCCATTTCTGTGCTGAAAACACCCTGATGACATTTGATGAGTGTGTGCTCTGTCTCTCTGGGCCCAGTGCTGGGAGTCCCTCTGAGAGGGAGGAGTTCAGCACGAGGTTGGGACAGGGGCTGGCAGGCACCTGGGACCCCAGGCAGGCAGTTGGGACCCCCTGGCAGGCACATGGGACCCCTGGCTGCCCCCACCACCCTCACTGCATGCTGGGACTGTCCCTCCCACACCCACCAGCCCATGAGACACAGTTTGGCTGTTCCAGTCACAGACTGGCATTGTGGTAGTGACAGGAGCCAAGTGACCTGCTCAAAGCAGCTTGTGCCAGGACACTCCTAAGGCAAAGAGGGTTTTTAGAATGTATTTTTCCAAACTTTACCCATTGCAGTGGGTGCTGTGCCTCCATGGAACTGCTGAAGCAGCAACACAGCAGCAGAGGAATAACTGAGGTGCATGAAATGAGATTCTTAAGTAGAAAAGGGGTGATCCTGAAATGTGAGCACAGGAGAGGAGTCAGGATTCCAGGGGGGACAAAATGATCAGGGCTTTTCTGCAGTCTGATTTCAACAAAAAGAGCTGTGCTGGGGGTGTTGATGTGCCAAAAACTGAATCCCCAGCCAGGAAGGGACCATGTTTAGCCAGAGGACCAGCCCCTCAGCAGCTGCTTTGGAGCCTTTCTGTGCCTGCCACACTTGCCCCTGACACAGGGGGCTTAAAGCAAGGTCTGGGATCCAAACATGATCCCCCAGCACTGAGCGAGGGGATAACCTGCTGTCCCAGCCCAAACACAGCTCAGTTTGGGAAGGTTGGCTGGTTTTTGCCTTCTCTGCAGTGAGAGCAGTGCCCGTGCCCAGCACCTCCCATGTCTGGGCTCCCCCCAGCCATCCAGGGAGAAGGAGCTGAACCTCCTGGCTGGAGTGGGCACAGACAGAGCTGACCTTCCCGGCTGGAGTGGGCACAGACAGAGCTGACCTTCCTTCCCAGCTGTAGCGGGCGCAGGGGAGGGAGCGGGGCAGGCTGGGCTGACACGCTGCCCTGGCTGTGCCAGCGCTGCCATGGCAGCCTTGGGGTGCTGCCAGCTGCCCTGCTGGGCCAGGCCCCTGTCCCACCCTCCCAGGCGAGGGGCACTGGCCGCCGTGTCTGGGAGCAGCTCCTCCTCTGTGAGGGGAAGGGAGCCCTGTGGCTGCTGTGTCGGGGCTGGGGCAGCAGAGCCAGGTCCAGGTGCTCTCTGGTGCAGGCTGGCCAGCAGTGGGATCGTCTGCTCTGCTCCAGGGGCTTGTTCTCCAGGATGGCTGCAAAGAAGAAGGAGTTAGAGCTGCAGGTCAGTAGGAGCGAGGCTGGTAAGGACCTTGTAACTCATGACAAGCGCAAAGGATGAAGTTCAGTCTTGAGGTGTATGAGCCCCTGCTGGCAAAGCCCTACTGTGAGGTGCTGGGGGGGGAAGAGCATTCCTGAAGGCAGGTGGGAGCCTGGGGAGGCCTGGCAGGCTGTGCCCTGTCCGTGCTGCGGGTGCAGAGGGAGGGGCTGTGGGGCTGCGGGTTGTTTCAGGCAGTTCCAGGCTGGCACGGGCTTGGCTGCTGTCAGAGAGCAAAATGCATCTCTGCTTCACAGGAACTGGGGAAGGAGGGTCTTCTCCTGAATGACAGATGTCACTGAACATCTGACCAGGTCACATATGTAGGAACATCACTATAAAGGGGGAAAAATCAGGAGGTACAAGAAAAATTCCAAGGCTGGAAAACCTATTTCACAGAGATATTGTAGAGGATTTTTTTTCCCTGTTTACACTGCACAAGTGGCCTAATGATGCTTTATAATTATTGCATGGGGAGAGAGCAGTTCTGGGGGTGATTCACTGTGCAGAAACATGGAAAACCCAAAGCAGGTTCTGAAGTTCTGCTTCAAAATTTGAAACAAGTTCAGTCATCACGAGAAAGAGGAAAGGAGATAAAGGGCTCTATGGCCTTGTGTCTTCACTGTTGGAATTGGCAAATGTGAACCTGTGTAAAAGAGGAAGAGGAGCTCTGCATTGAGTAGGAATGGTCTCTGTTGCTGCTTGTTCAGCTGCATTCCTGAGTGATGGGGAATGTGGCATCATCCACACTGTGCCCCTTTGGCAGCCAAGGGAGAGCTGGGTCTGGATCTGCAGCCCTGGGGTTGTTCACACCTGCAGAGGAAAGCTGAGCCTTGTGTAGGACAGGATGGGATGTCCTGGAAAAGCTCTGGTTGTGTTGGAGAACAGCCAGGGCCAAGCAGCCTCAGGACACCTTGGAGGGTGCTGGGAGCCCTTGAGTCTGTGGCTGAACTCATTATCCCAAATTATTGTCATCAGTCATTTGGACTCATTGGCATTCTGTGAAACACTCTGAGCGTGGTCCCAGCACCAGGAACAATCACATGTCTTGATTCTGCAGGTGTTCTCTGAAAGAATTAGGCTTGGGGTCCTGTGCTGACCAGGCAAACAGAGCGTTTGAACAGCTCCCATTCCCAGAGGGGGACCAGGTCCGGGAAAAACTGCCCTGGGTGACCTCCAGTGACATCTGAAAACCTGTGAGAGGCCAATTAATTTTTCCTGGAGTTCCCACTCTTGGAATTCCTGACTGTGGGATTTTAGCAGCCCTTCAATGCCCGTGGTGTTCACTGCTGTGAAATCGCCAGCCTTGGGGCAACTTCCTGCCTTCCTTTGGAGTCTCAGTGTAGTTCAGATTGATGAAAGCAGCTGAGGAAGGAATTAGGAGTCCTCATTGTTCAGGATGAACAAAAGCAGATCTTGCATTTCTCAAGAAGCCTTTTTTTTATTACTTGCTTTGTTTTTCTAAGTACATACTGAGGGATAAGTCTTGTAAGATGGGGAAGATGCTAAAGATCTTTTCCTTTCTAATAACAGCATTGGAAGTGTGGGATAATACAGCACGTGGCACAGTGTCTGGAATTGTCTAGGGCATCCTTGACAGAGTAGATCCCTGAGCAAGCTGATCCAACACTGAGCTTTGAGCAGGATTAGATGAAGAGCTCCACGGATCCCTCCCGACCTTCCTTCGCTGTGTTTTGGGAGTGGCTGGACAGAGCTGGGAGTTCCGGTGGGCTCAGCGCCCCCTCTAGTGCCCGCACACCACACAAGTGTTTACTGGGTGATGTTACCAAGACACGAACACTTTACAGCAGCACAGTTCGTGTGCAGGCCAGGGGGGAGCTGCTGATGGGGAGTCTGGCTTGGAACGCCCTGCGAGGGCTGGGCTGGGCAGGGGAGGGTGTGAGGCAGCTCCGGTGCTGTGGGTCAGCCCTGCCCAGCCCAGCCCTGCCCAGCCCAGCCCCTCCTTCTCTGGGCTCCCATGGGAGGGCCCTGCAGGGGTGGGACCTGCTCTGCATGGCCCACCAGGAGCTCTGCTGCCAGAAAAGCAGGAGAGTGCCAGGAAGAACCTGAGGGTGTAATGGGTGTTTCTCAGCCCTTCCCTTGCCCTGTGCATGGCAGGGACAGGGAGGCTGTGGCAGAGGCTCAGTGGCAGCTCTGGGCAGGCAGGCAGGGGCCCTGGCAGAGGCTGTTTGGGAGCCAACCCCCAGGACACCTGTGGGTGTCTCTGCAAACCCAGCCTGGCCCCCCGGCAGCCTCTGCTTCAGAGCTGCCCCTGGGTGAGGCAGGGCTGGTCCTTGGCTGGTGCTGCTGCCTGTCCATGGGATCCCTGGGATCCTGTGGGACATCACACCCCGCTGGTCTGAGGGCACAGCACCAGTCAGAGGAGCTTCCTGAGCGCTCAGGTGCTGCCTCTTCAGGCAGGTGTGTCCCTCCTGAGCAGTTTGTCAACATTTTGCACCCCATGACTTGCTGTTGCTGTTACTGCGTTCTTACATTTTCACACAGATTCACATCACTAGCCAGGAGCTTTGGGAGGAAATGCTGTGTCTCAAAGGACTCACTGGTAAGAGTTTGGGCAGCACATGGGGTTGCTCTTGTTCAGTGTTAGAAGGACACCAGGACTGTTGGGAATTATTAGTGTTAAGGAGGTTTAGTCAGTCCCTCCATTCCTCTTTCCCTGAATAGAAGGGGAATATTCTGACAGAGGCAAGCTGGAGGTTGTAGTCCTCTTTACTTTTGTGGGACAGGTGTGATGCAATCCAAGCAGGGCTGGTCCAGCAGCTTTGGAGTGTCCAGTCCAGCCCGTTCCTGACTGTCCCCAGCACAAGGACCAGCCCTGGCTCCCAGGGGAGGGGGTGTGTGTGCCTCATTTGTGCTGCAGTTCTCCCTACAAAGCCAGGTGTCCCACAAGGCACAGCCATGTCCAGGTTTCCTTTGAAAGCTCCTCCACGTAATTATGACCTCGTTATTTTATAACATGATTTCACCCTCTGGCCCAGCGTTTCAAACCTTGCAAGGGTAGGGCAGTTCCCACCTCAGAGCTGAATCCAGCCCTTCAGTGTTTGCTCTACTGGGGTCTGTCTAAATTGACCCATTTCCACCTCATTCTCACTTATTTTCCTGCAGTTGTTGATGCTTTTCAAGCCTGGTGTGGCCCGTGCAAACCAGCAGTGGATCTGCTCCAAAAAGTCAGGAATGAGGTCGGCAGTGACCTCCTGCGCTTTGCTGTGGTAAGTTCCCACTTGGCACTGCCTGAAACACGCAGTCCCCTGGCACTGGCAGGGGCACAAAGGCCGAAGGGACCTTCTCTTGCCCCAGACGATGACAGTGCAGGAGTTGCAGCTCCTGGGAGTGAACCTGCCAAATCCAGGTGCTTGGGTACAGCTGAAAGAATTCATATAATTGAGAGGTTTGGGGCTTCAACTGCTTTGTACTTCCCAGGTTTCTGCTTAAGCAAGTAACGCTGGACAGAGTCATTAGCAGAGTCCTCTGATGTCCAGGGAGGTGCTGAAGGAGCTGGGGTTGGTCACCAGGGGAGGAGAAGGGACAGATGTCTAGTGGGGAATTGAGGGAGAAGGCAGAGACAGACATGTCTCAGTGAAACACACCAACAGGACAGGAAAGGACGGGGTAAGGTGCAGCAGGGAAAGATCCAAGTAAATAGAAGGAAAAGGCGTTTGGTGTAGGAGTTGGGACAAGTTCCCAGAGAGGTCGTGCAGAGCTGATTCTGGGAGATGCTCAAAACTAACACAGCCTTGAGCAGCCCTGCCTGGGGCAATCTGGGACTAGAGCCCTTCAGAGGCCCCTCCTGCCTCAGCCACGCTGGGATTCTGTGTTCAAGTGCCTTTACTGGCTGAAGGCAGCTCTGGATTGTGGACAGAGCTGAGAGCAGGGAGGATTCTCGTAGCTCAGCACTCCTCCTGCCACCTCTGCTGGCATCTCAGCTCCTCCTGCCACCTCTGCTGCCACCTCAGCCCCTCCTGCCACCTCAGCTCCTGCTGCTGCCTCTGCTGCCACCACAGCTCCTGGTGCCATCACAGCTCCTGGTGCCACCCACAGCTCCTCCTGCCACCCTTGCTGCCACCACAGATCCTCCTGCCACTTTGCTTGTGGACAAGAGGCCCTGATTTCATTTTCCAGCCTCTTTCTCTGGGCTTCCCCCAGGCAAGCTGCTGGGAATAGCTATCCCTGTCCCAGCAGAGCTGCTGTTCCAGCTCCTGCAGGTGAGATGTACCTGCCTGTCAGGTCACTGCCATGACCTGGTTGTGGCCCTGGCTCTGACCAGCATCACTTGGGCCCCTAAAGCAGGGGTGTTTTGCTGTGTGTGGGGTGAGTGCCAGCTGAGGGGGGTTGAGTCCAGGCAGGTGCACCTGCATCCCTCTGGTGCAGAAATGCTGTTCTGGAAACACCTGCTCTGTTTTCCCTTCCTTTCAGGCTGAGGTTGATTCCATTGATGCTCTGGAAGGATACAGAGGACTGTGCCAGCCTGTCTTTCTGTTTTATGCAGTGAGTGGAAACCTCTCCCCAGTGGAAGCACAGCCACAGGCATGACCTGCTGGTGGGAACAACCACCCTTTGGAGGATGTTCTATTTCTTTATGAGGGGGCAATTTTATTTGCTCTGTATCTGCTGGTGATCAGGTGCTGTGCAGATAAGAATACACAGCCAGTGAGTTGCTCTGTGGGGTCTTCAGGGTGAACCTCCTGCCTGTGCAGGACCTCAGTCCTGTCCCAAGCTGCTTTGCTTCATCCTAACACTGTCAGGGGACACAGAGGAGGCTGTTCCCAGTTTCCCCCTTGTGAGTTGAGCAGCTCTGTTGGGAGGAGGGTGGGACACACTGGGGGTGCTGTGCTGCTGTGGGGATGTGCAGAGCCCAGAGGGCACAGCCTGGGCACTTACTGACTGGTTTGCTTTGCCACCTTCCAGGGAGGAGAACTGGTGGCTGTTGTGAGAGGGCTGAATGCACCAGTGCTGCGGAAAACCATCCTGGAACAGCTGAAACCCATCCTGGAACAGCTGGCAGGGGACAGGAAGGTGTTAGAACGTGGAGGAGAGCAAGTGCTGGTAATCAGCCACTAGAGCCCTACAAACCTGAGATGTGCATGGCAGGGGGGAGGTTCAGCTGCCCAGAGCCAGCACAGCTCCAAAGCAGAGTCACTCCTGGCACAAAGCCCCTGCCAGCCCAGGCAGAGTGCTGAGCCACTGCCACGGGGACTGGCACACAGGAAGAGTGTGCTCCAAACTGAGGGCATTTCTGAGGAGCCAAAGTGCCCCCTTGAGTGTGCCCTGAGTGTGTGGTCTGAAGGCACCTCAAGGCCTGCAGGCTCCCTCTGAGCTGGCTGGTCTGTTCTGGGGATGCTGTGCCCCAGCCCTTGTTCAGCTGGCTGGGAGCTCAGTGGGTGCCCCTGGAGGGGCAGATGCTCTGCTGGCACCACCCCGAGGGCAGCAGGAGGGGTGGGAGGGGGGCCCTGCCTGGCACAGCCTCACCCGAGGGCAGGAGGGCCCTCCTGCTCACACACCTCTCTTGCTGCTCAGGAGCACAGAGCCCTCTCCCAGGGACGGGGGGCACCTCGGGAGGAACAGCAGGAAGGGCCAACAGGTGAGGCAGGGGCAGGTGTGGGATGCTCTTGGTGCCCCTGGGACGCCCACGGCCCTTCCTGCCCCGGGCACAGCCCAGCCCAGGGACTGTCCCCTTGGAACACCAGGGAGAGCCCCGGGGGGCCTGTGTGTCTGACACGGGAAACGGGGCATTTCTGCTTCCAGTGGGTGCTTTATGTTACATTGGACCCCACTCACATCCTGGCCTGGTGAGGGCTCTTGGAACCCCCACGTGGCTTCATTCTGTCCTCAACACAAATACTGAGACAGCTGCACCTAGTGATAAAAACAAAACAAAACAGGTGGATTTTAAAAGAAAACACAAACACTTGGGCACCAAATCTGGTTACACCAGCTCCTGCCTTGTGTAAGAGCACCCACCTAGTCCCAAAGCTTTGCCCCTGGTCTCCAAGGACACGTTTTCCGGGCTCTGCGGGGATGGGTTTGCAGCCCGGGCTGTGTCCCCAGCCCGGGAGGGCAAACCCTGCGGGCTGTGCCCCTGCCTGGCCCTGCCCTGTCCCTTTTCTTCTCTCGCAGCCTGACCCGCCGGGCCGGGAGCGCCACGGGGAGCGAGGAGAGACACGGGGTGTGCCAGCAAATAAAGGATTAGTGGCAGCAGCGCCGGCTCCGTGTGCCTTGGTGTCCCCCGGTGTCCCCCTGACCTGTGTCCCCCTGTCCCGCTGTGTGCCCCTGTCCCTCAGTGTCCTCCTCTCCATGTGTCACCCTGTCCAGCGGTGTCCCTCTGTCCCTGTGTCCCCTCTCCCCGGTGTCCCTCTATCCGTGTGCCCACTCCTCCTGGTGTCCCTCTATCCCGGGTGTCCCTCCCTGTCCCCGGTGTCCCCCCTTGCACCCCCTTGTCCCCTCCAGTGTCTCCCCCTCTCCCTCGCTGCCCCTCTATCCCCGGTGTCACTCCCTGTCCCCTGTTGTCTCTCCCTGTCCCCCTATTCCCCGCTGTCCCTCTATTCCTGCTATTCCCCTCTGTCCCTGGTGTCCCTCCCCGTCCCCGGTGTCCCGGCGCGGCCCCTTTAAGGCGGGCTGGGCGGTCCCTTCTCTCTGCGCCTGCGCGGGGACCCCGCGGTGTCTGTGCCGGCCGCGGGTTCGAGTCCCGGCTCTGCCCTGGCCATGGCCGCGGCCCCGGCCGGAGCCGAGCCCGAGCCTTCCCCGGAGCCGCCCGCGCACCGCCTCAGCGTGGCGGAGCTCGACCGGGAGCTGGATTGCCGCAGCGAGCTGGTGAGCCGCGAACCGCGGGGGCACGGCCGGGCCGCGGGGCTGCCCCGGCGCTCCCGCAGGGCCCTGAGGCCGCATAGGGACGGAACGGACCGGGCCAGTCCCCTCAGACAGCCCCGAGGGACGGCCCGGTCCGCTCAGACAGCCCCGAGGGACGGCCCGGTCCGCTCAGACAGCCCCGAGGGACGGCCCGGTCCGCTCAGACAGCCTCGAGGGACGGCCCGGTCCCCTCACATAGGCGGGACGGAGGGTCCGGTCCCCTCATACCGCCCCGAGGGAGGGTTGGTCCGTGTGTCCCTCGCACGTTCCCCAGGGTCGGTCGGTGTGTCCCTCACACATTCCCGAGGGTCGGCCCGGTCCCCTCAGACAGCCGGGAGGGACGGCCCGGTCCCTCACACATTCCCCAGGGTCGGTCCGTGTGTCCCTCGCACATTCCCCAGGGTCGGTCGGTCCGTGTGTCCCTCACACGTTCCCCAGGGTCGGTCGGT
>JAWWEV010000011.1:19610924-19634567 GCA_035583235.1 Hafferia zeledoni
ACACCCCCAGCTCCCTCAGCCTCTCCCCACAGCACTTGTGCTCCAGTCCCTTCTCCAGCCTCGTTGCTCTTTTCTTCAAAGTTGGGTTGGAAGAGACCTCTGAGATCATCAAGTCCAACCCTTGGTCCAACCCCATTGTGATCACTCTGGCACTCTGTGCCCTGGGCTGGTGATCACAGTAGGGTTGGATCAAGACATGGTGGATTCACTGTCTCTGGAGGTGTTTAAGAGGAGACTCAGAGCCACATCCAGTCCCTTCTCCAGCCTCGTTGCTCTTCTCTGGCCCCGCTCCAGCTGCTGTTCCCTCTGGCAGTGCCGATGGGCTGCCTGTGCCCTGTGCCCTCCCACATTCCCAGGCAGGACCAGCACAGGGACAGGTGGAGGTGCCTTTGATCCTGCCCTGGGGCAGCAGCTATTGGGGAGGGGCTATTTTGGGACAGCAAAGACTCCTCCTGAGCTCACCATCCATCCAGAGCATCTCTGGCACTGTGCCTGAGGGAATTTGTGACACCTGAGTGACTCTGCAGGACATCAGGCACCCTGTGAAACTCAGGGGAATTGGGGCTTCAGGGAAAGATCTCGATGGCATCCTGGTGATCAGAGCAATATCAGCCTCTGGAGTGTCTCCTCAATTCTTTGGTCTGCAAGGTGACTTGTTTCCCTTTCACAGGTTGGTTTGTTCTGTACTTGCAGAGCCATCTCAGTTTGACTTCAGACTCTGAGGACACAACAGTTACTGCCAGACAAATTTCACATGAAGCACTGCCTTATATAAATTGAAAAACTAAAAATATTGTTTGACACTTGATAGCCAGCTTTGTTTCAAGCATTTGGGAAAAGCTTTTTATGTTTAATTCCAAACTGAGAATGCAAGTCTGGAAAATCATCAGATCAGCTTTTATAACCTTTTATCTATTTTTATTATTCTGCCACCTGATAAATAGGAGCTCATTGATTCTGTGATCTTGCTTTGCTTTGAAAGCAATTTCATCCATATTATAGTTGTTTCTTTAGAAAAAATACAAATTGCTCCTCCTTGTGTATCATCTTTTGACTGGCATTGGTGACACAAATCACTTGATTTTGGGATGTTTGTTTAGAATTGACATTGGGGGTGAAGGAAAAAGAAAATGGCTTTGGAAAGTTCCTGAGGGGACACAGATAAAGATATAAAGCCTTTTTAGGGAAAGCTGTGGAGGATTCTCCTTTTTCATGCCTCAGAGGCCTGGTGAGAGGCTTGAGCTGCAGTGCAGGGCTCAGGGTGCCACTCACCTTCCAGTGCAGCATTCCCTGTGTTTGCAAACACATTGGTAGGGTCAGCAGGGGGTGCTTTTGTTGAATGAACTGTATTTCCAGCCCTGTGGAACAGGAATTATTTCTTTGGATCTTGATGCCACTTGGAGAATATCTCTCTGGGAAACTTGTTTTCCAGTTGTAGCTCTGTGTTCTCGGAGCTTCCATGGAAATCTTCCATGATTTGTGTTCTTTCTCTGTGGCCTGTTCTGTGCCAGGTACCCCCTGTCAGGGGTGCCAGGGGTGTTCTCTGCTCCCCTGACAGTGCTTTGGAGTAATCCAGGAGCTCACTGCTCCTCTTGCTCCTGTTTTTCTCTCCTCCCACTATGCCTCTTCATGCAGGTGGAAATTGAGGTGCCTCCCACTGTGTGCTCGGCTGTGCTGAGCGATGGATCCATCGTTTTGGGCAGGAAATGTGGGATCCAGGGACACATCCGTGCTCTGTTTCACCTCTGGCAATCACTAGCACTTCTCCAGCCTGGACAAACGTGTCCCAGACAAATGATCCTGGGGCAGGCCTTGCATGGGGTTCCTGCAGCTCAGCCCTGTTTCTCTGGATCCCCTCCTTTCCCTTCCTTGCTCCAGGTGAATCCTGCACACGGACTTGCTGTGGTGGTTCTGATGCATTTCAGATCTCTCTGGCCTTTGTTCCAACAGTCCTCACAGAGTGTCTTTTCTCATCAAGCATTTTAACTGTGCAGCTTGGAAAGCAAGTTCCTTTTCCCTCCAGCTTCTGGCCTTTATCAACAAAACCAAGGAATAAAATAACAAAATAATAATAAAATTATGACATAAAATTAAGCCTGTGTTGGGGTTTTGCAGTTAATATTCAAATATAGAGATATAAGGCTCAGAAGATAGAATTAATTTTCTGTCATCTTCAATGCTACAACTTAAGCAGAATGGAAAAAGGAAAGCTAGATACTGCTTTGATTTTTCCTGTATTTTCTTCTTCATTGTGTAATACCTCTGCATTTCCATATTCCCTGTGCCTGGTTTGTACTTGTAAAACTCATTTCTGTATTTCCCTGCAAGCTGGTGTTTGACTCTCTCTGTATTAACCTGTGCTCTCCTCTTGTGAACTCTTTTTTGGAACTTAACTGTGGGTCTGTGACTTGTTCATGTTCCCCAGGTGAATTGACCTGTAAATAATTGCATGATGTCAATCTGAGTCAGGCTGTGCCCTCAATTTCTCGGGTTGTTGCAGATCAGAACCAGGCGCTGCGGCTGTGCCTGGGCAGCACCGCTGTGGGCGCCCAGTACGGCGCCATCTCCGCCCTCAGCATCAACAACGACTGCTCCAGGCTCCTCTGTGGCTTTGCCAAGGGACAGGTAATCCTGGGGAGGGCTGGGCTGGGCTGGGCCAGGAGAGGCACCCTCAGGCTGTGTCTGTGTGTTGGTGGGTTTGGTCTCATGGGCAGTGACAGGGGTGTGATCTGCCCTCAGCCTTTGTGGCCAGGCAGGTCCTGCCTCCAGGAACACTCACATTGTGTGGGGCAGCTTCTGGGCAGGAAGTGAGTAATGCAGAATAGAGTCAAGGATTTAGCTGTGATGTAATTCCTTCCCCTGACAAACTGAAACATGCAGTGGCCCACCAGGACAGCCTGCATAGTCTCTCTGGGTCACTTGGTAAGGTCTGTGCTTGGTCAGTAAAGCTGGTTTTTACTGTGATGATGACTTGAAATTCCTGAAACTCATATGCAGCCCCGAAGTACATTTCATGAAATAAAATGAAATATCACGTTTTAATTTCATTTTGTTAAATTTAATTTCATTTTGTGAAATTTTGATTTTATTTCATTTCATTTCGTGAAATTTCATTTGATTTTATTTCATGAAGTGACTAATACCTTACTTGTGTTTTACAACAGAAGTTGCACAGCTTTTAAAGCAGTGGGAAAAGGGGGTTGAGTCTGTTGTATTTTTGTGCCCTTCTCAGAAGCAAAGGAGAGAAAGCAATTCCTGAACAAAAGTTACAAGACTAAGACTAAACCAAAATGGAAATAGATTAACTTGGTAAAATTCAGAGGAATACAAAGAAGGCTGCTTTGGTTTGCTTTTTAGATGCATTTCTGTTTGCTCCTTTGGCCTTCACCTCAGTGGAGACAGAACACACCCCAGTGCCTGTTGTGGGGCTAAGTGCCAGCCTGCTCCAGCCCACGTGGGAGTGGAGATGTGATCCATGCAGGGCAGCAGCCAGTGTTCAGTGATACTGATTACATATGTTGGAGAAGCAGCTCTGAAACATCTGGTCTGGAAGCATTGATAGATGACTCATAGAATCACAGAAAGCACCATTTCCCATAGAACACTCAATTCAGGATGTAATCTCAGCTCTCCTGGGCTAAATACTCTTCAGTTATGCAGAGAGTAGTTCAGGACTTCCTGCCTCTTAGGGGAGACATTGCTTGATCTGAGTACCAAGCAC
The DNA here is from genome assembly GCA_035583235.1 of Hafferia zeledoni. Lineage (NCBI taxonomy): Eukaryota > Metazoa > Chordata > Aves > Passeriformes > Thamnophilidae > Hafferia > Hafferia zeledoni. Next base: position 19,614,646 of record JAWWEV010000011.1, read on the forward strand.
AAGCCAAGCTACATCCTGCTACCTGACCTGTCCTGCAGAGCAAGGACAGGAGGGACAGACAAGGTTTGTGGTGGCTGTGGAGGTGCTGGAGTTTGCTAAGGGCTGTTAGCAGAGATTTTTCACCTGTGCAGTGATTGTGGGAGAGAGAAATGCACTGAACACTTGGAACAGTGTTGTGTGGTGGCAGAGCTGCCCTGCACTCTGTACTGGTGTTACCAGGCAGGCAGCTGGGAGGGGAGTGAGTGGGGCAGGAGGAGCTGCCAGAAGGACCTGACTCAGAGTTGTGGAGGTAACTGATGTTGTCAGCTATAAGCAGATAAGTAAACTGCTTGGAAAAACAGGGTAGGAACAGATTTCAGGTCACTTTTGTTTGCTGTGAAAACCCAACCAGCCCAGTGATAATGGCAATATAGGAGTTCATGGACGTGCTGTAACGCACAAGGTGATGGAGAGACCCTTGGCAGTAAGTGTGTCCTGAGCACAGTCTGCTTGCAGATCACCATGTGGGACCTGGCCAGTGGGAAGCTGCTGAGATCAATAACAGATGCTCACCCTCCAGGAACAGCCATTTTGCACATCAAGGTAACAAACACTGCATGCACTCCTTTATTCCATCATTGTTCATCAGCTGTGGTGACCTCCCTTGTGCAGTGCTTCTCCATTTACAGGCAAGAGCAGAACCCAGGAGCTATATGGCAGTGGTATGCAGAGATGAGAAGGAAAACAGAAATTCTACCTAAAAATGAAGCTGAGTATTTTGAGAATTGACACGATAGTATTGGCTGTGAGTTGTACTGCAACAAACAACAGTTGTTGTCTGCTGTAACTCCTCTCTCTGTTGCCAAAACGTATGAAGAATTAGTTGCTAGAACATGTTTCTCTAAAACTTGCGGCATTTTGACCTGGATACATGAGTTGCCAACTTTAAACTTAAAAAGAGTCCAAGATGCTTCTGTCAGCAGTTTTTGAAACAGCTTGTTGGAAACATTTGGGTTGAAAGAGAAATAATCTCTGGCCTCTTGTTCATCATTGTGTTATTGCCACACACAGAAAATCATACCTGATTTTGTGCCTGGCTTTGATTTATGTGGCTCCAGGGGCTTGTGTGCTGCTGGATTTTGTGTTGCAAAGACCTCCAGAGCTGTGGCTGCGATCCTTTAATAATCTGGTGTCATTCATAGCTCTGGATGTTTGTGATTCGGGTCTGTCTGTCACTGCAGCCCATCCAGCAGCCCTGCCCCAGCCCAGGGGCTCGAGGTTGGGAGCTGCTCTGGTGGCAGCACAGATGTTTGTGTGCTGTGGGTCTGAGCTGCAGGGGAAAGCAGTGGGACCTTGGTAGCCAAATTAGCAACAGGGCCTGTTGGGGGCTGAAGGTTTTTCTTGCACATCATGAAAAAGTAATTGTCTCAACTCTGGATGTTAAAGGTGTCTTTCTGTAGGTGCAATGCTTGTACTTCTGTGTGCTGCCAATACTGCCATAGTGTATATTTTTATATCAATTCTGTAGTAGTTTATTTCTTAGGGCCACCTTTAATCTGCTCTTCTGCTCAGTTTACAGATGACCCAACGCTTGCCATTTGCAATGACAGCGGAGGCTCCGTGTTTGAACTGTCCTTTAAGTAAGACCATCACTCTTCAGTACCTGTAGAAAGTACAAGAAACCAATTCTGGCTCATAGTCTCTAAAACCTAAGCAGAAAAACCCCCATTGTACCCAGTAAAACTGCTGTGTGACTGTGGAAGGTGCGCTGTGGGGCTGCAGTGCAGTTTGTGAGGGTGCACTGTGGGGCTGCAGTGCAGTTTCTGAGGGTGCACTGTGGGGCTGCAGTGCAGTTTCTCAGCTGAAGGAAGGTGCTGTCTGGCACTGCAGGAGGCGAGGCATGGCCTTGGTTATGAAGGTGTCAGTGTATTGCCCAGGATCTTGGCATTCCTCCTGAGCTCCTGGGAGCTCTCACAGAAGTGCTGCCTTTTGATTTTCCCTGGCTCAGTCAGGTGAGCTGCCCTGCAGTAACCACTCCTTTTTTCTTGGTCTCTTCAAGAGTGGGAACAAGGAGGAAAGACTGACAATCAAGGGATCTTCTCATGTCTAGGAATTTCCCAAAAGTTGCTGTTAGATAAGATCTCAAGGAGTTCTTGTCTGTATCTGAGCAGCTCTATGGGACTGCTTCCAGTTAAAAGTGACCCCTGGCACTGTGCAAAGGACTTTCTAAACTGAGTATTTATGAAGAGTCACTGTTGAGATTTCATGAGATGGTTGGGCTGGTCTCTTGCTAACTGGCCCCTGAGCTGGTTTCTCCTCTCCCCAGGAGGGTCATGGGAGTGAGAACCTGTGAGTCTCGGTGTCTCTTCAGTGGCTCCAAGGGGGAGGTTTGCTGTATCGAGCCATTACACGCAAAGGTGGATCTGAGGGACCATCCTATCACCCAGTACTCCCTGCTGGCCATGGCCTCCCTCACAAAGGTAACTTGCTGCTTGCAGGGGCTTGGTGTGAGGAAGCACGAAGGAGAAGTTCTCTGCTCTGTACTCAGGTGTTTTGTTTTGCCTTGTTTTCCTTGAAGATCCTGGTTATTGGCCTGAAACCATCTCTGAAGGTGTGGATGACCTTTCCCTACGGCCGTGTGAGTAATGAAGCCAAACATTTTCTAGAGTGGAGGAGCTGAGATTAGAACCAGGTGTTTGGTGTCACTGCCTTGTCAGCACACTGCAGACTGCTTTGTGGAATTGCAGTGATGGCCTGTTGGTCTGTGTGGGCAGATTGTGGGCAGAGAGGGGGTGAGGAGGCTGCTTCCAGCAGCACCCTGTGGAGATGGTGGGTTTCTCAAATAAGTAGGAAGATGCCCCTCTGCTCTTTGCCTTCCCTGCTTCAGCCTGGGTGCACCCACAGATGGAATGTTCATCTCATTGTGGCTACAATCACCTTGGACTGGGGCCAGTGTTTTACACACCAGCCATGCAACAGACCCCTTAATTAAAGGGACAAACTGAGTGAAAGTGGAGCACGGAGCAGGCTTCTAAACTGTTGGTTATTCCCCTTCACTAGCTGCTGTGATAATTCCTCTTGGAAAAGCAGCTGGGGGCAGGTGTGGGATTTGTTAGGTTGGGAGGATGGAGACAGGCTGCAATCAAGTGTGGTCCCTCTGCCCCTGTGAGATTGGGTGTGCACTGAGCAGGTGGGACACTGGTGGTGTTGTGACTGGGTGTCCACTGAACGTGGGGCTGGACCACAGAGCACAAGTTGCTGCTCAGCTGCCAGCAGGCCAGGAAATGCTCTGCAGCCCCTGTGTGTGCCTGGCAAAGTCAGTGAGAAGCAGCTGATGAGCCACCTGTGTCCTGCAGCTGAGGCTGTGCCTGCCTGCCTCAAACACTGGCTGTGCTTTATTGTCCGACAGATGGACCCCTCGAGTGTGCCCCTCCTGGCCTGGCACTTCGTGGCTGTGCAGGGCTCTGTGAACCCCATGCTGGCCTTCTGCCGAGGAGATGTCGTGCACTTTCTGCTGGTAAGCCTGGGATGGTTTGTGCTGCTGCTCAGAGCGCCAAGTCTCCTTGTTGTGTTCAGCTGGCAGAGCCTCTGTCTCAGTGGCAGGGTGGTATCTGGGTGTGCTGGGGGTGGCTGCAGCTGGTCCCCAGCTTGGGAAAGCCAGCCTGGTGGTCACTGCTCTTCAGCAAGCAGTGGTGTCCTCCCCTGAGGACCTGGAGGCACAAGATTCATCTGTTCCATAAGTATTGACTTGCAGCTGATTTCTGCTGGAGGCAGAGTGTGGATTGTTTTCAGGGAAGGCACATGAATGTGAAATACCATTTTAGTATTTGCTTTAAAACTTAAGTCTGGAAAAAATCGTATAAACCACTAAGAAAAGAGCCTTCAAGTCCTTTTGGCATGTGACCTTAGGGCATGCTGCTCCTCCTGTTTAGATCTGCAGCAGTTACACATGCAGATAGGATTGTTTGAAGATGGTTTCATGCCTGATTTCAGTATGAGAGCAGTGCCTAATCTGCAGAAAATCTGGCATTTTGGCTTTGGAGTGCTAAGTTGTTTCCCAGCTCTGCCATCATCTTGGGCCTTAAGCTTTTCTCAAGCATCTGGATTGAATCCTCTTTCTCCTCTATCTTCTCTCTTGGTGAAGCTGGGCAGAAAGAGAAGGGTGTGTTTGAGCCTGTCTTGCTGAGATGCCTCTCTGGGGGAGCTCCAGACTCCTGGAGTGTTGAGCTGAGAGGCTGAACTGAAGGGAGTCTGAGCTGAGTCAGCTTTGTCTGCTTTCTCTTTTAGGTCAAGAGGGATGACAGTGGTGCAATACACGTCACTAAGCAGAGGCAGCTTCATCTGCACTATGATCTCATCAACTTTACTGTAAGTCTCAATACTGTAGAATGGTTAAATCTTTTTGCACTGGTTTTCTTGTCTCTCAACAGCCCTTGACTGTGTTTATCCAGTGCTAAATAACTGAAAATGCCATTAAACTGTGGAAAAACCAGCACAAGTGAAATAGCAAGTAGTAGCTACAGGACAAAAAGTCAGTAGCATGGAGACAACAGTACTGCCCTTTTTTGGGAAGGAGGGGTAGCTTTGTCAAGGAAAGGTTTTCCAGGGCCAGAGGGTATCTGGCAAGAAAGACTTTTATTCTATATTCAAACTAAAAAAGGTGCAAACTTCTGTGTAATTGGCTCAGTAACATTCCAGTTCTTCCATACATAAGTACAGGACCATAATTGTTTGATGCTTTCCGCAAAAATCATTGCTCAACTCTAAACATTTGCAGAATACAGTAAGCAAAACAGGAAAGGCCAAAATACCACATCAGTAGGGACACCCACATCAGCTGGAATTTGAAGTTTGTTTAGCTGTTTTTGAAAAATATTAAAAGTTGTAAAAGTAGTGAAAAGCCCTTTGCAAGGTTTTGAGCATAAAATAGAAGCTGCAGAATATGAGTGACAGGCTTTGAGTTAAACTCAGTTGTACTGTATCTGTTTTTAATGGCTCTTGTTGCCATATTTACCTAAGGGGTTTGGAACAGGTGGTGTAATGGTCTTGTTTGTGAGACCTTTGGATAGAAGGTGCACTGGAGCATAAAGAGTGCACCAGGAGCTCTGGTGGATTGCCATTGCCTACAGCTGTTCTGTGAGGATTCCATGTGGTTTTCCTCCACAGGGAGCCCCCCTGTCTTGACCTTTGGAGTCAGGTGTGTGTGCAGTTGTGGAGGGGCTGTGTGGTAACAGAGCCCTCCCAGAACTCCCAGTGCTGGTGCTGGGGGTGTGGGCAGAGCTGGTTGGTCGGTCTGTGGCCGTGTGTGTGTTGTTGAATGTGGGCTTTGTTCCTGCAGTGGATAAACTCGCGCACGGCGGTGCTGCTGGACAGTGTGGAGAAGCTGCACGTCATAGACCGTCAGACACAGGAGGAGCTGGAGACCATAGAGATCCCCGAGGTGCAGCTGGTCTACAACAGCAGCCACTTCAAATCCCTGGCCACGGGGGGCAACGTCAGCGAGGCCCTGGTAGGCACCTGCTTGTTTGGGAGACCCCCAAGGGGGAGCCTGGGGGAAAAGGCATTTTGGAGCACCTCAGCAGCCACATCTGGTGGTGATGTGGGCAGCTAACACACAGTTGGGGTTCCTTTTGTGCACTGAGGGACTTGGGAGCTGCTCTTCAGGTACCAAGCTCTGGAATGCTCTTCCCAGGACAAAAGCTGATGTACTTTAGGAGATTTTTTTATTTACTATTCCCCAAAGACCAGAGCACTAGTTACTGGCAGTAAAGCCTGTGTTGTAGCAGCTCTCACTTCAACAGTTTTCTTCCCCTCTGTGTGCCCTACACGTTGCTCTTGAGGGAGATTCGAGAAGTGGCAGATGGCAAGGAAAGAGCCCCCATAACTTTTGGCACCTGAGCCCTACTGTGCTGTGGTTTTGGGAAGGCAAACTCAGCAGCACTGTAAGCTGAGTTCCCAGCAGGAAGGGGTGACAGCAGAACTCTCTGACTTACCACTGCCCAGCAGTCTGTGGTGTTCTCTCCCCATCCTCATTTTGATTTCTGAGTTACAAAAGGTCTTTAAAGTGCATTTATGTTTCTTGTGAAACTTTACTAAAACAAAAGGCAGGTTAATTGCATGTGGTTTTCCTCCCTGTAGGCACTGGTTGGAGAGAAAGCTTGTTACCAGTCCATCAGCAGCTGTGGTGGCCAGATCTTTTACCTTGGAACTAAGGTAAATGGGGGGAGCTTTTAAATAAAAATACAGGGCATTCACTGTTGATGGTGGCTCTTTTTCCAGAGAAGGGCAATTTTTCTCCTGTGGAAATGTGTATTGGGAATGGGTTCTTTGTTCACTTATGCTGTGGAATTAAAGAAATGTGCAAGAATTCAGTTTGAGCCAAGGGAAGGGCTAAGTAAGACCATGTCACAGTTTCAGTGTCCTGATTTGTGCTGCCTCAGGGTAGACTTAGCATTACTTTACTGACATCTCCCCTCTCCTAAGCATCAGTATCTCTGTTATAAATGTTCAGGGGAACAAACACAAGGAAATAAGACAGCAGGGAAAACTGGGCTCCAATTTACTCTCCTTGAGGGTTTCTCTCCTTAGTTCCTCTGTACCAGCATGCTGTGGGGGATCTGGGGGGTACCACAGGCTGCATGAGCAACTTTTAGTAAATTACTATTTTAATTTCCTTTTTCTTTCCTAGTCTGTTCACGTCATGACATTGAGAAGCTGGAGAGAGGTATGTTGAGAGGGAAACTGAAGTCTGGTAGGCTGGAATTGGTTAAGTCCAGGTCAGGAGCAGGGAGGGAGCATTTGTGAAGCTTGTTCTGGGCACTGTGATCAGGACCCCTGATTGCCACACTGTGGAGACACTGATTTCCAGGGCACACTGAGGGACTCCTCTTGCATGAACCTGCAGGCTGAATGGAGACCCTGCTCTCCCAAACAAGGCTCCATCCCTTGCCAAGGGTCAGCTCCTGGGAGTGGCATAGACACAGTGCTGTGCATGGCTGAGGGGGAGTGTGTAGTGCAGACCTTCTGTCTGGCACAGGAGCATCATTTCTCTGACAGCTGAACCCTATTAATTGCCACACTAAAGTTCTTGGTGATCTCTTCGTGTCTGTCTGTTCCTGACTGTACTTTTCACTTGAATTAAAGAGCTGTCTTCCTTTCTGGCTCACCACTTTGCAGTGTGTTTGTTCACTGTATGTTCTCTCTCAGACCTTGTTTTGCAAGGCTAAGCAAAGCTCTTTCTCCTGTAAGATTCCCCTTCCCATTCCTTTCTTTGTTCCTAGTCCCTGTTCTCCACACCTTGGGACACGGACAGGTTGGCTCTGCTGAGCTTTTAGTTACCAAGATCATTTCCCTCTGCTAGTTTTGTGTCCAGCTGTTCACCACTGACTTTGGTTTAGTAAACTGCAATGACAAGTCATTCCTTGACCTGTGATTTCAGATACAGATTCTCCTAGAAATCAATCACATGCTCTGAGCCAACCTCTGTCTAAATTACTGTATTGTGCTGCAGTTGTGCCTCTTCATCATAGGGGGCTTAATGCAGAGTTGTAGTTGAGGATGTGGTGATTAGGGGCTGAAGAGTTAGTTCTTGCTGCAGGACAGAGTGCTGCTCTGAGACTCAGAATCTCTTCTCTCAAACAACACTTTAACACTTTTCCCTGTTGTGCCAAGTCTGGTGGTGCTTGTCCTTGGGTGCTGATAATTCCTTAGGGCAGAAAGTGCTTGTGATCTGGTTCAGTCCTGCTGACTGGAGCTCAGGAGGAGGCAGAGGGTGGGATGAGCACACCTGTGTGCTGAAAGCTTGGCAGAGGGGTCTGTGGGCTCCAAGGGATGAGGCAGGGATGAGGAATAGAAGATTTTTATTCTTTGTGCAGCAGCCACTAGTGCTGTGGGTCTCTGACCATCAAACCTCTGACCTAAACTGTAACCCACAGGGCCTCGATGTGCTGGGGCCTGACATTCTGAGATTTTTTTTAATGGTCTGACAGAAAATGTACATTTGGGAGCATCTCTGAGGTGCTGGCCTTCACTGCATGTGGTGGGAGTGCTGAGGTGTCTGGTCCCCTTGCTGTCAGGGACTGACCCACTCTGGGAAGTGCTGATCTGAAATGGGAGGGGATCATCTCTTCTGTAGGACTGAGCTCCAACATCCCTGCTTATTTTAGAGAGTTGACCACCTTCTGAAACAGGAGTGCCTCACTGATGCCCTGGCTCTGGCTTGGTCCTTCTATGAAGGCAAAGCAAAGGCTGTAGTAGGTAAGTTTGGGTTTGTTTGTTTTTAATTGAAGCCTCTAGGGAAGGTTTTAAACCTGTGCATGTACAGAAATCCCCTTTTCAAGGGAAGGTAAAAAAGGGAAGAGAATTAAAGGAGAGAAAGTAGGATGTGCTGCTTTGGGCTTGGCAGAGGCAACACCTTTATAAAGAGTAGTTTGATTTTTTGGAGTCATAGTCCCTTTAACAGATTTCGTGACTTGGTCTGTGTTGTGATTCCAATCTGCTGTCACTTTGCCATGAAGGACGTGGGTCCAGGTGTTGAATATCCAGCCTGCTAAAATATTCCTGAGGGTTGTGCATGAGCTGTGGGTAACTTCTGGTGGGATTTCCTGTTAGCTCTGCTGAGCAGGCACTTTCATTCAGGTCCCCTCTGACTACACAACTGGCTGAAAGAACTGCTGGTTTGGGCCCCGTGTTTCCTACAAAGGAGGATACTTTGTGAGCACTTAGCTTGTTATGGGAAATGTGTTAATTATACCAGAAACTGCCACTTGAATGGTCTGATTTGTACTGGACATGTTGATTTTATAGCAAATAACTTGATGGTTTTGACAGATGAGATGCAAGTTCTCAGGATAAGATCCTGCTGTGAAATTGCTGGTGTGTGAAGCTGTGCCATGTTTTAATGCACAGATATAACACAATTAAGCAGACAGTGACTCTTTGAATAATGAAAAAGTGCTTTTTTGAGTTGGCATCTACGATATTTTCCCCTTTTAGAGCACTTCATTCAGCTGCTTTGCATCAAGACCCCCTCGTGTACGGTCTTTGACAGCCCTCCATTAGTTGTCCTCTCAGTGTTAAGCAGCACTCAGAGCTGCTCTGGCCACTCCTGTGCTGGAAGTTTCTAAACTGGGAGAATCAGCCCTTTGGAAGAAGAGTGGGCTACAAGCAGAGCACCAAACTGTGTGTTTAGTGCCCTGACCTTGCCATCTCGAGGGCAGCAGTGTCAGCACCTGGGCTGGGAAGGGTTTGTGTTTCTGTGGTGGCTCAGGTGAGACAAGCTTTGTTTTTCACCCCGTGCTGTTCCTTGCAGGCCTGACTGGGGACACGAGCAAGAGGAAGGCCGTGATTGCAGACAGGGTGAGTCACTGGGTGCTCCTGGTGCTGCTGGCTGTGCCCTGAGGAACCCCTGCTGTCCCCCAGGGCTGGCTCTGCACATGTCCATGTGCCTCTCCTGCTAAGATTGTGAGCAGGAGTTCAGAAAACACTTGGAAATACCATTTAGGTAAAGGTGGGGAGAAAACCTGCAGCATTAGCAACCCAAAAGGTGACATTATCATCCAGGCCTGGAGATCTCTGGTGCCCTCACAGTGATGACAAACCTTCTGTGTTTCCTGTCCTTTGGGTGGCATGTGTCCATCAGTATGGGACTTGCTGACTCTCAGGATGGAAACTTTGCTCCATGTTTATGTGGACATGGAATAAACTCTTCAACTGATCCAGTTCAGTTGTTACAGGAGTCTTTTTTGGGAGTGGGTAAGTTTTTAAAATACAAAATCATTGCAATAATCATTCAGTTGTACTTGGTTCTTTTTTTGTGTATTTTATTTGCAGGTAACTAAGTTTTTAAGATTCTGTATTTAAGTTGCTGTTTAAGATACTGTAAGTTAAGCTCTGGGTAAAAACATGGCCCAGGTGAGCCTTGTGCTTCAGGGTGTTCAGCAGGTTGGCTGTGCAGGCCCTCAGTGTCCACCAGGCACTGCTGTGCCACTGTCACACCATCATCTCTGCTCCCTCCTGCACCACTTCATGCCCCAAATGGGGCAGCAGAGTTTACAGTGCTGCCACCCCCCCAGGCCAGGCTGTTAAATGAGCTACCAAGCAGGGCCTCTGTGTAGGATCTGAATGAACTTCTTGTTTATTGCAATTCAGATGGTTGAAATCCTTCTCCATTACGCTGATCGGACTTTGAAGAAGTGTCCTGACCAAGGGAAAATCCAGGTTATGGAGCAGCACTTTCAGGTATGGTGCTCCAGAGGACTCTTGTGTAAGTCTTTTGGGTTATTTGATCAGACTCTGCTTTGCTGCAAACATTGCTTGTCTATTTTTGAGAAATCTCGCCGTGATTCAGCTGAACTCCCCCCTGTTGTGTGCACTCCTGAAATCAGGGCCTGGGGGTGGCTGGGTGCCCCCTGTGCTCTGCAGAAGCACCACCAGAGGTTTTTCCCACGTGGAAAACCTGTAGCTGTGGCAGCTTCCGGCCAGTTCAGAGCCCTCCCTGTCTGTGCTGGGTGCTGGCCAGGCTGCAGGTGTGCTGGGGGCTCTGTCAGTCCGTCCCTCAGGGTGTGTGTTCCTCCCACAGGACGTGGTGCCCGTCATAGTCGATTACTGCCTCCTGCTGCAGCGCATGTAAGTCTGGTCTGGCCCCTGTCCCAGGGCAGGCACCGCCCTCCCTGTGCCCCCCCAGGGCTGTCCCCTGACATCACGTGGTTAGAGCAATCCTATCGTGGCATTTCACATCACATACCACATCACAGGGTAGAGGAATGTAAAAAACTGGTTTTAAAGGAAACCCAGTACTCAGAGTATCTCTGAAATTTTCATTGATGTGTTAAAGAAGAAAAGTTCCTTCAAACCAAGAACCTGCCTTGATAGATTTTCCTGTCATCATCATCCCTTGCTCTCTAACAGCACTTTTTTTGCTGTAACATCCATAGCTAATTTATCCTGTAACTTACCCCAATACAAGAATTGCACAGGGCATTCAGTTCCTGAGTCTGGGGAATACAGAGGAAATGGAGTTTAATTTGAAGCCCTCAGAAAATAGATCAGCAACGAGATTTTAATAAAATTATTTGATAACTAAACTCTTCTTTCCTCCCAGGGATCTATTATTTAACCAGATATATGATAAGATGAGTGAGAATTCTGTAGCCAAAGGCATCTTTCTGGAGTGCTTGGAGCCATATATCTTAAGTGATAAGCTGATGGGAATCACACCTCAGGTGATGAAAGACTTGCTGCTTCACTTCCAAGACAAGAACAGGTTGGAAAACTTGGAAGCCTGCATTGTGCATATGGACATCACCAGCCTAGACATACAGCAGGTGAGTGGTGGTGCTGCACAGGGTGTGGAGTTCCTCTGAAAAAATCAGCATCTGGTGCTTTTAAGCACAGCATCACATGTGGGAAACAGACAAGACTTAGACAGTCCAAACTGTTCATGCCTTTTGGTCACTGATTTGTAACAGAGCTCAGCCCTGTGCCCTGGGATCAAATTCACTGAACTGGGAATTAGTGTGGCTGTGTTTTGATCCCCCAGTTTGTGTCCTGGTGTAGGTCAGTGCATCAGCAGCTGAATGTGTTGGAAGATTCTAGTCCTTCAGGATTAGTCTGGCATTCCCACTCAGTCTTTGCCTGACTTTGCTTTGGCTGAGGGGGCACAAAAACCTGGGTTGTTTGTCAGCTTGGTGCCTGCCAGCCCGCTCTGCTCAGGTACAAGAGCCTGCTTTGCTCTTGCACTACACAGTTAGGGGGACAGGGAGGTGTTCCTGCTCAGTAGTCCTGTTTTCAAGGCATGGCCTTCACTTCCAGGGTGAAACTCCTTGGTAACTTCATGTTTTGCTTCACTAACTGTCTTAGGTTTGGCATGACCCATGACACTAACCCAACCAGCAGGCAAACTAATGCAATCAAGGGTTTTGAAGAACTGATGATCTATTTATTTATTTTTTACCCTCATATGAATATCAGAATCTCAGCAGTTCAGTTCCATGTTTGCTGTGTGAGCAGCAAGCTGGACACTCCCTGTGGGGATTCAGGGTCCTTGCAGAGCCTGGTTCTGTGAGTGGAAATTCTCACTTTGCCTTGAATGGTGCTGTGGGTGATGCAATGGCAGACAGGGATGGGAATGGGAGGTGTGAGGGGGAGCAGCTGTGTGTCTGCACTGTGCTTTGTGGCCCACAGGTCGTTCTCCTGTGCTGGGAGAACCGTCTCTACGATGCCATGATCTACGTGTACAACAGTGGGATGAACGACTTCATCAGCCCCATGGAGGTGGGAGAGGGCTCATGCTCTGGGGGCTTACTGGGGTCTTCAGCTCTCACTCCTCCTGAGAAACAGCAGCTCAGACCCAGAGCGTTCTCTACCCATTCTGTGTGTTCTGTGTTCTTGCCCTTCCATTTCAAGGGAGAAATCCTGTGTTTCACTGCTGGCGTTTCCTCAGTAGTGCTGGAAAGAGCTGGGGCCATTGGAATGTGAAAATCCTCAAGTGCCCAGTTTTTAGCAGCTGTAACCTCATTGGATTTTCCTCAGAAAAGAAACTCTTACCTGTTCATGATTTGACAAAGGAGTTCAGGAAACTGAGCACTAGTTGTATGAGCACAAAAATATTTTTCTGCATTCTAGAACTAAGTGCTTAGAAAATTCCTCCTCCTACACACCCAGACCAAAGGCTCTGGTGACCCTGCTGGGTGGGCTGAAGGTTTGCACAGTCTCTGGAGGTTCAGGAGGAGGACGTGGGACCAGTGGGTTGTGCTGGTACTGGCATGTCTGACCCACTGAACATTGCTCTGCCTCAGTGTGGCCTGTGCTTGGGGTTAGAGCTGATTGAGTGGAGGCCACTTTTTCAGGACATCAGCTGGGAAAAGCATCCTTTGCCATGTCTTGGAGTTCTTTATGCCTTTTAATTAAAAGGCATGGTGATAAAGAGCTTCTGTGGGAAGACACCCCATTGATCTCTGCTTTCAAACCACACAGGTTCTTTGCTTTGAGCTTTTCCAGCTGCTTGAGCACTGCCTTTTTTCTGGTTACAGAAGCTGTTCAAAGTCATTGCTCCTCCACTGAATGCTGGGAAGTCTCTCACAGGTACAGAACTCTTTTCCTTTGAGGGTTTCTATGTTTTTATTTTTTGTTTGATGCTTTGAATATCCCTAGTCACTTCCAAGAGATGCAAAAAGGGAATATATACCCAATATAAGGGTCTTGGAGAACAGAAGAGTGTTCTAGTACTGCTTACTGTGTGTAAAGCTGCTCAACTTTGTGTGATAAACTGTGTGTGTCAGATGGGATGTTTTGCCAACAGCTGGGAGAAGAATTGCATCTCTCTGTTTTGTCTTGTGAAGAAGAGGTGACAAATCATTTTTGTTTTGTAGATGAGCAGGTGGTCATGGGCAACAAGCTGCTGGTGTATATAAGGTAAGGCCCTTCAGGAAGTGTTGGGGTGCTGCCTGGGAGTGCCACCAGGTTTAAACTTTCTAAACTATTGTGCTAGAGCTGCAGAATCTTACAGGGAGCTCCAGGTTCTGAGAGGGTGTGCAGGACAGCAGTGGGCACTCACTGCAGCTGGCCTGGGGCTCCTGTGCCTTCCTGGTGCTCGTGGCCTGGGGGGACAGGCAGGATGGAGGTGGAGACTTCGAGCCCAGGTTACTGTTGCTGTGCCACTCCTGTGGTTTTGTCCTCAGGACTGGGTCCGAGGGAGGTTTGTGCTGAGTGTGTCCCAGTGCTCCTGGAGCAGGGACTGACTCCATGGCCTGAGCAGCTGTGCTTGGCCCCCGCTGCCCTCCCTTTTGGGAGAGCTGTGCACAGCCTTGCTGTGTTGCCTGTCGTTTGCAGGGGGGTCATTCTTAAAATTCCAAAAAACTCTGTGAGAAATACCGAGTTTTTCCAGTATTTTTCTGCTGTGGAATGACACCTCAGATGCAAATTCCTGCAGTGCATTTGGCTCAGTGTGTGTTAACAGCAGTGAATGCACTGCCTGCAGTGCTTGCTTTCCTGATCTACAAAATAAATAGGTTTGCCTTGCTTTAAGAGCAGCCTGAAAACTAACTCATAAAATAAACAGTTGTCCTCAATATGTTTAATGTCAGGTTATATTAAGATGCCTTTCCCCTCTTTTTTCTGTAGCTGCTGCTTGGCAGGCCGTGCATATCCACTGGGAGATATTCCTGAAGATCTGGTACCTCTGGTGAAAAATCAGGTGAGAAACCTCTTGGAAGGCACCTTTCCCATGTGAGGTGTTCCCAAGAAGCTGCATATGACTTATTTCTTGGGGTTTTTGAGGGACAACTTAGTCTGATAGCTGCATCCTTGTGACAGGAGTGTATACCACTGCAAATACCAAATCAGCTTGTAAATAATGAAATCAAGCAGTTGTTGCAGTCTGAACATTTAAACTTAATATTTTTCTTTCAACTATAAATTGGGGTGTGGGAGCATAGAGTTCTTAGTGACTGGGTTTTTTTACCTTATTCTTTACCACAAAGTTACCAGTAATTTGTAGCTGTCTCTTTTTTCCAAACTTGAATATGATGTGTCAAATATGGGAGGGTCTTCCCTGTTTTCAGACTTCGCACTGACAGTGGATAGAAATGTCCCTGCTAAGTAGCTCTTGGTTGTGGGTTTCTCTGAGGCTTTTGACTCCTTGGAGCCATCTCTGACAATTTCTTAAAACAGAAGGTGCTACTGATCATTGCTTTGTGCTCATAAAACCTCTCCCTGAGTTTCTGTCCAGTTTTACCACAAACAATTTTGGGGTTTCCAGCGTTTCACTTCAGTTCCAGGGATTCAGTGAGAGGATGCACTTTCTGCTTTGCACTCTCTTTGCAGTACAGTGGCACAGATGTTTTTTGGTTGTGGGGCAGGTTTGTGTTTGTGGGGATTTTGTTTTTGGTTTGTTTTTTTCCCCCCTAATCCAGAGCTGGTAGCTCTGTGTGTGTGGTACCTCCAGGTTACTGCAAACCCTTTCCTCACAGGCTGTGCAAACTCCTCTGCCCTTTGCTGCCTCAGCTGTTCCCTGTCCCAAAGCTGTCAGTTGTCCCCTGCACACACCTGAGCTGGCTCAGGCTGAGGGCAAGGAGGGCCCAGGCAGGAGCAGCAGCTCTGGGGGGAGCCCCCAGCCCTGCTTTCTGTGCCCTCTGAGTGTGTTCCTGGGAGCTGGGCTGCAGTAACACCCTTCTCTCTCGTGGGCTGGGTTTGTTCCTGAAGCATTCCCAGCTGGGTATCGAGGCCAAGGAAGCCACCAGGGAAGGTGTGGGTCTCCCAGGCAAGCTGCTAATCCCTGCTGGCTTTGCTGCCACTGTGGTGACAGGGAAAATACTGGGGATAGGAGTAAATGAGGGAAGGTGGCACTTGCTGGGGAGCGCATGGCATGTCAGGTGTCTGTGGGATCCCCCTGTGTATCCAACACTTGTTCCCAGTGCCAGCCTGGAGCAGTCTGCTCCCTCCTGCTGGCAGCCAGCTCTGTGTGAGGGGGTGCAGACACCTGGGGCTGTTGCTGCCCTCTTGGTTCCCTGGGAGGGTCTGGACACCCCAGCAGTGGCTCAGTAAAGGGAGTTTCCTTTATTTTGGAAGGCATCCTCGAATTTCAGGAACTGCAAAGTCAGTGTAGGAGACAGAGAACTGAATAGCACCTCAAAGTCAGTCTGTGCAGTGCTGAAAGCTTTGTGGCTCCCAGTGAGGGGGCAGAGTGACTGGCTCTTCCCAAGGGAGCTGCTGACAGGAGAGGAGCTGTGCCCTGGATACGGGGGAGTTGCACAGCTTCTCAGGAAAGCTGCCAGGAAGGGGAGGGAGTTTTCTAATTTCACACACTTCCATCTGCAAGTATAAATAAGCCTTAATTTTTGTTTGATCTCAAATTTTGATTGATCTTAAATTGGTTGGTGAGTGTAAGGAGGGGGAATTTTTTTTCCTGCTGACAAGCAGCAGAAAACATCACTCAAGTGGGAACCCTGATGGAGTCCTGCAGGGGCTGTACGTTCAGTGCAGAGCAGGTAAGGACGCTGCCTTCCCGTGCACTTGTGCTGGCAGAGGTGTGAGACCCCTGGGGCATGTCTGTGGGAACCCCTTGCAGGTGTTCGAGTTCCTCATCCGGCTGCACTCGGCGGAGGGCCCCGCGGACGAGGAGGTGTATCCCTATGTGCGCACCCTGCTGCACTTCGACACGCGAGAGTTCCTCAACGTCCTGGCGCTGGTGAGAGCCTCTGGCTGCGAGGGGAGGGGCAGCCCAGCCCCCCAGGGCGGGGCTGAACCTCCTGGTGGTCCTGCTGGTGCAACGCCCAAGGGTCCTGCTAATGGCTTCGTGCTCAGCTAGTCCAGAACAGCTGCAGTGCATGTTGTGTAGGGTGTTCTGTCACAGGGGATCATAATACTCCTTTATGTCCTTAAATATATGCAGTGAGGGCCCTGCTAGCAGAGGCCATCCTTAAAGCAAGAATAATGGATTTGTAAAGAATGTTCTAGTACCCACCTCCTCCTGCACAGAGATCTGTTTTTCTTACTTTCCAAATTTCTTGAGTTTCCTCTGTCTATTCAGAGCTGTTATTTTACCTAAATATGTAAATACCATTTTGGTAGTTCTAAAAGGGCAAATTATATCTTGGAACCTGCTGCTTAGGGGCATACAGAGAAGAGACTTCACAGCACTGTCAGCTCTGTGATGTGGCTGCTTTGTGTTTGCTGATATTCTGAGAGCATTCTGCTCAACGTGTCGGTGTTTTGCCTCCTGCAGACTTTTGAAGACTTTAAGAATGACAAGCAAGCTGTGGAATATCAACAGAGAATTGTGGACATTCTTCTGAAAGTGAGTGTGCCTGAAAATGACCCTCTGTTTGCAGCTGATGGCACAGCACTGTGCAGTACAGCCTGTAAGCTGGGTAAGGTGTTTCCAGTCCTGGCCTGGAGGGCACCCTTGGGAAGGTGGTAGGCCAGGAGCATGGATTCACCTCCACTGAGGCTGGATATTTGGAAGTGATGGGTCATGCACGTTAAATATGGTGACAGTCTCCTTTCCTGTGATCTCACCTGGCTTGTACTTTGTTGTCAAATTTCTCCTCTTTGCTCTGTTAGGCTTTTTTTAAATTTGCTTCTCACTCAATCCACTCCCTGATTCCTTCTGAGCAGGAAAAATGGCCCCAGGACTCCTGTGCTTGGCAGGGTGCCAATGCTTCCTGCTAAATCCCTGCTGCCCATGTCTGGGAATGCTGTGTTTGGGATTGACAGCCCTGTCTTTAGTAAGCGGGGGAGAAGAGCAGTGCCAGTTACCAGCCTGGTGCTGCAGAAATCACTGTCATGTGCAGCCCCTGTTCCTCCCAGAGGACGTTCCCAGGAAAAGCTCTCCCTGCCAAGTGCCTTCGCCTTCCCCTCACAGCTGTCACCACCAATAACCAGTGACTCCACTTGGAGGCTGTTTATGTATAAACATACCGTAGGCGGCATTCCCCTGTCACTGTCACAGCCAGGGTGTGCCGTGGGTGGCAGTGCCACCGTGGGTGGTGCCGTGGGGGGCTGTGAGCCTGCCCTGCCCCAGCAGGATGGGGCTGGGGGGCTGTTCCCCCTGTGCTGGCCCAGCCCTGCTCTGCCGTGTCCTGAGCTGCTGGGGGTGTGCTCTGTGCCACCAGCCCTGCTCTGCCGTGCCCCAGAGCTGCTGGGGGTGTGAGGTTGTTCTGTTTCAGGGTAAAGTATTTTCCCCTTTACATGGGCTGATGAGAACCCAGTTTGTGAAAAACAAATCTAAAATGAATCAAACACTCCACTGGTTTTAGTGAGTCATTTTTAGTGCTGTTAGGTAATGCTGTTCTGACTAGGCTCATGTATGAAATGGCCTTTTTAAACAGAAAAAGAAGCTTGAAAAAGAATTGTTGCCTTAGCTGGTGTTTCAAGCAAAGCTCTGCTTGATTCTTCAGTGTGTCTGACCTGCTGCCTCTGCTTGTCACATCACCATGAGCATCTCGTGGGGATCTGGGACTCTGGGTCACTAAGAAATCAGTTGAATTCCCCCAGCTCTGACTGACTGAGGTTATGAACTGGGGGCTGCTCCATGTCTGGGCTTTGCTAGAGCAATTCTGGGATCTCAGCTGACAGAATTGTTCAGGTGGTGGATCTCCTCCCAGCTAAACCCACTGCTCTTAGAGGGGACTCTCCAAACAGGGGCATTTCACTTTCCCTTAGTGTTTAGGATTTTCAGAAGTCTGAGACACCAAGTCAGGACACATGATGCTCATTTTTCATTTGCCAGACAGATGACAAGCACTTCTCAGGTTTCAAATTCCCTTTGTACTGACTATTAGATTGCCTTTTACTGTAATTTCAAGTCAGCAAAACTACAAGTTTCTCAAAATATTGGTAGACTAACAGAGAACTTAATGTGGAAAAAGCTTTTCCCCAAACCTGCAGTCATTTCTTAGTTATTACAGCACTTCTCTGCATACCACAGTAGAAGTGGTGAGTGCCTGGGGCTTGAAGTGAAATACATTTTTTTCTCCTATAGTAATTATATTTTTAACATGTGTAACATTTGTGTGTTCAGAAGCTCTGTTACATGTCCAGTGATCAGCACAGGCTACAGAGATGGAGGTGAGTGTGGGTTTGGAGCCACTTGAAAAACAGGAACACACAAGAATTCTTCCCTTCAGTTTGTGGCAGAGAGGTGGGGTCTCTTTAGCTTCAGGACAGAGGTGCTTTAGCAAGGGCACATCCCCTGTCTGTGTTGAGGTGACACAGCCAAATGCCCTGAAAGGTGACATCTGTTTGTACCTTCAGGATGGACTGAGCAGGAGATGGTGAGGATGCCTGGGGTAGGAGGAGACACGATGGCTGTACAGGGATTTCTTGTTGCAGAGCCCTGATTGCTTTCCCAAAGGGAGCTGCAGAACCAATCCCTTGGGGGTTTATTTTTCCCTTTTCTGTCTGGTGCTGCTCAGGTCATGGTGGAGAATTCTGACTTCACCCCATCACAGGTTGGCTGCCTCTTCACCTTCCTGGCCCGGCAACTGGCCAAGCCCAACAACACCCTCTTTGTCAACAGGACTCTTTTTGACCAGGCAAGTATCCTCTGTGTGTGTGTGCATTTTCCCTGTGCATTCACATTCACGTGCTTCATTGGAGATGGTCACCTTTAGTCCCAGTGTTTCTGTCTTCCCTGTGTGTGTGTGAAATTCCCAGCAGGATGCAGCACTGCACAAAGTGGAAGCATTCCAGAGGGACTGGTGCATTATGAACTGGTGGCATCTTGCTGGGCCTTTGCTGTAGGAAGTGTTCAAGGCCAGGCTGGATGGGGCTTAAAATGACCTGTCACTAGGGTCATTAGTGACCTTCATTAGTGAATTACTTTTCACTAAGTGAAAAGTATCCTTGCCCATGGCAGGGAGTTGGAATGAGATGGTCTTTAAGGCCCATTACAACCCAAACCATCCTGGGATTCTCTAAAGTGTGTCAACTAATATGACATTAGTGAGGTCATAGAGCATGTTTATATTTATGTAGCTGGTAATTTTCAGTTTGTGTAGCCACTGCCCTTCTCTGCAGTTGGGAGTACTCTGAGATGCACCAATGCGTGCCTGAAGCTTGCATGGTTTAAGTTTATATCCCAGATGAAGTCCCAGAAATTCATGGGAACTGAGGAGGAGGTTTGATTGGCTACAGCAGTTGTGTTATGATGGTAATATGGGTTTCTAAATGCTAATAAAACACAAATTACAAAATGTGTGTCCTTTGTTGTATTTAAAGACCAAAGTGATTTACGGAATAAAACCCTCTAATCCAGTGAGGTTATAGAGAGGTACGTTTATTCTGGCCCAGGGCACATGGGGGATAACTCCTCCAAAAACATGTGCACCTGGTTGAGTTAACAATGGGTTTATATGCAAGTAAGTGATACATATTTATTTTTCTTTCATGCATAAACATTATTTTCTTAGAGAAGGCAGGGTTATTATAATGAGTCTCAAGAA
>JAWWEV010000011.1:19642611-19664636 GCA_035583235.1 Hafferia zeledoni
ATCCACCCCCTCTCTGGGCAGCCCATTCCAATGCCTGAGCACTCTCTCTGGAAAGAAGTTTTTTCTGCTCTCCAACTGCAATTTCCCCTGGCAGAGCTTGAGCCCATCGTGCCCCCTTGTCCTATTGCTGAGTGCCTGGGACTGCTGACATTAGTGCTGCTGTGTCAGAGACAGAAGAAACGTGAGTGGTGGCTACTCAGCAGCAGCAATTGCTACATTTGAATTATTTGGCCTATTTGTGGAGTTGTGGCCATAAAAATGTATCATCTGAGAGCTGCTGGTTTCAACTTTTAATTGGAGCTTAGCATGGCTTGCACTCCCAGAGCCGAGTGATTGTCAACAAACATCCTCAGGATATTTGTGCAACACATGGCTGAACCAGCTTCTTCAGCAGAAACCAGCTGTGAACTGTGGGTTTTTTAGTGGATATGGTTCAGGAATCACTGCTTTGTAGCACATTATTTAAAATAATAATACTCCCCTCTTGTTGTTGTACAGGACAATTTCTTGCTCTTCCAGTTCCTGAGGAGTCTCCTCGATCCAAGGTATGTACAAATTGGGACTGTTCAGAAAGCACAGCTTGGAAACATGGATTAAGATCAGTTCCTTTGAGACAGTGCATCCATAGTCAGCCCACAGCCAGGACCAGGCTTAGGGAAGGTGACCTGCTCCTCAGACTGCCCCAAGGTGAGAACAGCAGCTCTGAAATAGGTGTTGTGGGGAGTGTCCTGCAGCACAGCCCGTGCCAGCTCCCTGCCTGGCCGGTGCTGTGGCTCCAGGACATCCAGTGTGCCTGCCCCACGCTGCTGGGAGCTGGGAATGGCTGTTCAGCTGCTCTGGGAGGGCTGGGAAATGGGCACTGAAACTGCCCTTTCCCTTCTCAGAAACGTCCCAATGTGACTACTTGACTGAGGTGCCCGAGTTTAACATAAATAGAAAAGCACTTTGGTCTATTGGCATTTTTAATTTCTGTCTTGTTGCAGAACTGCTGCCATATCTTACTGCAAGTTCTTCTTATCTCCTTGCTTGCTCCATCTGCTCCTGTTCTTTCAGTTCCTCAGCACTGAGAGTTCTCTTTCTGTTGACTCAGTTTCAAATGCTACATGACCTTGAGTTTATTTATTTATTTTGCAAGACATTTATATATGCACAGCTCCAGTTGCTTTCAACCAGTTGTTAATGCAATTGAAGGGGGGATCTTGTTTTGTCAATTAGTTACAAATTAATTGTGCTTAATGAGGAGGAGAAGGAGGAAAAGGTAGTATTATCTAAATCCAAGTGTTAATGTTTAATTCTTGTTGAAGTGGAATACAAAGCATTCTTTGGAAGATAAACCCTGGAATTAATCAATCACTTCTTGAATTTTCTTAGATGTAAATTGAAAAACCCCCACACGTAACACCCAAACCCAAAGACATGTTTTGTTATTTCCTGAGTTTTACAGCCGTGTTTGTGTGGAAGATGTTCATTTCCACAGAAGTCAAAATCAGAATTCTGCCAGGAAAATATCTTGGTTGGGTTTTATAGGAAAGAAATTATATGATTGAGTTAAAAAATGATTAATAAAAAAAAAAAAAAAGAAGCTA
Organism: Hafferia zeledoni; assembly: GCA_035583235.1. NCBI lineage: Eukaryota > Metazoa > Chordata > Aves > Passeriformes > Thamnophilidae > Hafferia > Hafferia zeledoni. The sequence goes on from JAWWEV010000011.1 coordinate 19,644,198, forward strand.
AGCAGAGATGAATCCCAGCTGGAAGGTAAGTAGGGCTTTGTTTATGCTGTGCTATCCCTTGCAGCAAGTGAGACCCAGGGAAGGTGGTGATTAACCTGATTCCCATCTTATGCACAGAGTGTCTCCCATGATCTGAGAGTAATGAAGGCATCTAATGTCACTCTGCCATAATTAGAGCTAAACAGACCCATTTCTCCTGTAGTTACCCTCTAATCACCAGCAACACGTGGGGGGCTCAAACCAGCACTGGTTTCCTGTGCCTCATCTCCCCACGGGTCCTGCTTGGCCCTCAGGGCTGGTGTTGCACCAGGTGCATTAGTCCATGTGGCTTATTGGACCAACACTCAGGTCCCCGGGTCTGTTCTCAGTGCTGGGGGGTTGTTTTCCTCGAAGACCTGTGGAAAGGAGCTGGACTGGGTCCTGAGGCAGGGAAGGAGGGGAAATCTCGCTCTGCAGAAACACCTACACTTTGTAGTGTATTCGTGCACAGAACAGTGATCAGGTTCTGCTGAAAACATCTGTCTCTTCTCAGTCAATCTAAATGTTTATATGCCTTTTTTTTTTGAGCAAAATTCTTATTAAAATAAAGACTCTTAGAGCAGCAAATGAGCTTTTTAAGGTCTCAAATAAGAATGATTGCTTGATCATATGGGGACAAAACTCGTTGGGCTGGTCTAACTATCCTAGTTGGTGGAATTGCATTAGGGATTAATTTGGCCCATTTAATTTAGCTAGAGATTTATTTTAGAGGAGTGGAAGGGGGGAAGGGAGGAAACAGGGTTAACAGGAATTGCCTGGGGAAATTAAAACCAAATGTCTGTATGTTTGTGGCATAAAGCAGCCCCAGGAAACAGAGAATGTAGTGGGGATTGCTCAGCTCATTAATCACAGCCTTTGCTACATTTCCATTTTAAACTCTTGGGTTTTTTCCTGTAAGAAAGCCCAGCTCAGTGAAGCAAGTTTGTGTTTTTGTGTTATACCAACACTATTAACTTATTTAGCAACACAGTGTTCTGGGTTTATAAATACATTAACAGATACCTCAGCTTTTAGGTGCTGTCACAAGGGCTCTCCTCGCTGCCCAGCTGCCTGTGGCACTTGCAAGGTTCCCCTGGGCCAGGTTTTGTGGGAAAACAATCCTCATCTCTTCCTTCTGGGAAGAACGTGGCAGAGGGAGGGGTTTGGGTGCTTCTGCTGAAGATGGACAGAACCCCATGGAGCTGAGCAGGGCCTGCAAGGCTCAGGACTCAGGCTCAGGTAGTTTTAGACATTATCAAATCCAGCTTTCTTTGCATTCTCTGCTCTCTGCATTGCTTGATGAAGGAGTGAAGGGAAAGGTCAGCTTGCTCACAAACCATGAATGCTCAGTGCCAGAAGTTTGTTCTAGTACTATAAATGTATCATTTGCCATTTTCCCTATTTTGGCAGACGAGAGGAGAGGATTTTAGATAGAAAGGGCTTTATTTTGGTCTAGTCCCAGAAAGAGCAGAACATTCCCTGCCTCCCTCCCAGGCACTGGGGGAGCCTCCAGGGTGTCTGCTGTGGGAAGAATGGCTATGAATGCAGGAGTGCAGAATTCAGGGGTCTTGTTTGGTCCTTCCAAACTCCATTCTCTGATGTCAGAACACAGGAGTTTGGACACCAAGTTTTGGACACTGCTCAGTACCTGGTGAGGCTTTTGTTTCAGGCACACCTCACTGACAGTGCAGTGACTGCCACTGTGAGCTGCTGTTGGCTTGCTGGGGGCACAGCACTCTCCTGGCCTTTCCTGGATGAAAATATTCCTGGGGTAGCTCCCAGGACACACAGGGTCATATTGGGCATCAGACCTTTCCCATCCTGTTGCTGTAGGATCAGCACATCTTCCCTGATGAGGAGCTTCTGTTTGGATAGGTAACAAACTAAATACATGCCTTGATCCATTTTCTGTCCTAGCAGGAGCTTCAGCAGAGGCCTCAAGCCGTGTTTGCAGACAGGATAAACTCCTGCTGTTGCTCTGTGTGATGCACCAGGCCTAGAAGTGCCCTGGGGAGTGTGAGGGGCAGTGGCAGAGACCTGCTGCTCATGTAGGGGCTGTAGCTGACTCCAGGACAGTATCACTCTTTCCATCCTCACTCTGAAGTCTCTTGCATCATGCTGCTCTTCTTAAAAACAAGATCAGTACAAAGCAGTCAGGACAAAGGGACCTGGGCACTGCTCACAGTTCTGTTCTCTCCTTTTTCCCCTCCACATTAGGGGTTTCCTTAATAAGAAGCCCAGGGATTAGAAAATGTGGATATTTCTCTAACAGTAGCCTGACTTCCTATCTCAGTGAGGGAATCAAAGGGATCAAACACTCAAATGTGGCAAGGAAATAAAAGAAGAATTTCAGAAAAAATAAGCAAAAAGCAACAAACTGTTTCCTGAAACACATGCAGAGCAGGTCTGTAGGACACACAGAGTCAGGATCTGAAGGGACCACTCAAACCATAAGGTTTCACTGAGGAAATGAGGTGAGTTCTTTGTGCCTCTTTACCATGGAACTGCTGAAGACGTGTCTGTGCTGGTCTCTTTTTTTCACAAAGGTCTTTGATAGTCCAATTTAGACTGCGGAAACAGGAGAATATGCTGTGGAAAGAATGAAATGCTTGCTGAGAGACCCCCAGCACCAGGAACTAGTAGAAACAGCATAATTTTTCTCTTAAAACCAGATGTATTGTTTTTACTTCTGTACTAAGGATAAAAGACAACACACAATTGAATAAGAAACTTTTCTTTCCAACCAACTTCCTGGGCTAGACTTTGACTCGAGTCTCTTGTGCCTGTTTTATTGCAGAGAAGGGACTAACCAGGAGCTGATACACTTACCCCCCTGCATCACTGAGCAGTTCATCGAGCTGCTGTGCCAGTACAGCCCAGACCAGGTCCTGGAGACACTCAGAGTTCTGGAATCCTGCAGACTGGAAGAAACCATCCAGGTAGGAAAGACATGTGCAAGGACAGGGGCCAGGAGCTGCCTTCAGATCAACCTCTTTAAAGTGCTGTAGAGGTACTTTTGGATTAGCTTCTGGATGTTCTTCCAATCCCTTTCTCCCTCCCTCTGCTCTCTCCAGCTGCTGATCTGCTCTCCTGCAGCACAGTTGGATGTGTTTAATACCCTGGCTCTGGGTTTGGTCTCAGGGCTAATAAGAGAGAGGCCATTAGAGCTCTGAGGCTGCTGAGGAACTGCAGAGCAGGGGGTGGCTGTTACTGCTGAGTAATCCTGTTGGAGGTGTATGGAATTATGGGCCTGGGCTTTGGGGAAGCAACACTGCCTGAATGTGACTAGTGCTGGGAGAGCAACTGTTCCCTTCCCTTGTAACAGCAGTTTTTTGTTGCTGGTGTGGCAATAGAGAACTGGGAGGATGTGGGAGTGCTGCTCAGGCTGGGTGAGGTGAGCTCAGCACACAAGGCCTGGCCATCTGCTCCTCCTGTCCCCTGGGGTAAACACACACTGGCAGCTTTCTTGAGATCTTTCTTACATTTACCTTTTTTTTGTGCTTTCAACTCAGATAACCCAGAAACATCAGCTCCATGAAGCTTCTTCCTATTTACTGGAGAAGAAGGGAGATATCCATGGTGCCTTTTTGGTTATGCTTGAGGTACAGTGCACTGAAATCCTGAATGTGGCACTTCTGCCATGCCCTGCCATCACCACGGGCTGTGCTCAGGTTTGGTGTTGTCCTTGCTCCTCACTTTGCTTCCCACTGGAATCCAGGGAAGCATTTCCCTTCTGTCAAACAGCAATACATTGACTTGTCTGCAGGCTCAGCACATCAGGGTATTTTTCTGGCAAGTCTTCAAACATCCAGTAGGTAATAGATGCTGAAATTTGTTTTTCTTAGTCAAAATCATCTTTCAGCTCAGGCTTTCCTGTCCATGTTTGGAAAGACACTTATGCAACATTAGCCATACTGGGGAGGAAAATGGGGGTTGACCCTTTGTATCCCACCTTTTCCAAGCATTTCTGTCAGGATTCTTGGTAGGGAACTATCAAGTTTATTGTTCTGTGTCCTCTCTTTTGTTTCAGCGATTGCAGAGTGAGTTGCTGATGCTTACTCAAGGTGATGAAAGTAAGTTATCAGGTTAAATTCATTTTCTATTAGATAGATAAACACAAAAATGTGAAGTGCTTGTGTCTTACACCTGGGATAATGAGATCCTATTTCAGGTTTCTGGGTATTGCAGGGACTTCTTTTTTGCTTATCTTTCCATGGCCGTGGTAGTTACTTGGCTGACACTTCCTCACTCTGCTGCTCTTGCTGGAGGCCTAGAACAGGTGCCCCGTCAGCTCTGCCCATTGTGGCTGGTGCTCTCACTGCCTCCCCAGACACATTCCCTGTGTCAGAATCCATTCCAGCTCCTTACTGAGCCTGAGCTGGCATTACATGTGAATAGTAAGGAGAGACAGCTGGAAGGAGCTTTTTTTTTTTAAGCAAATTTCCCAGATAAATAAGGCTGTTCTGCCTACAGAAAATGAGTATATGCACAGATGTGCTGTTCACTAGCCCAGGGACTCATGGGCACCTAATTAAGTGCAGTGCCCATAGTTGTTACTTAATTGTATCCTAAAACACAGCTAAGATCTTCTTTATTTGATTACACGTAATGTTCTATTTGCCCAATTTATTGTGCTATTCAGGAAATGTGCCAAAAATCAGGACTTGTCTTGGTAATTTAGTTGCTGACTGCAGTGAGCAGACTTCAGATGAACAGCAAGATTTCATTTTGCAGAAGGATTGGGAGTTAACATACCTAATAGTTTCTATAATTGCAATTTGGTTTCCCCCCAACACTCAGGCTCAGCTGAACCCTCCTTGTTAGAAAACATTGAAGATACCTTAATGAAAACAATTGCCCTTTGCCAGAGGAACTCACACAGTTTAGACCAGCAACAGCGAGAGGTAAGGGAACCAAAGAAGGTGTCACTGAACTCAGCAAAAGCCTCTGTGTCTCCTGAAACCTTCCCTTCTGTGCCTCCTCCTTTCCCCACCAGTGCAGCCTGGTGTGTCCCAGGCACTCACTGTTTCCCCTCCTTGTTTTCCCCCTGCAGGGGTTCAGGTTTTAGACCCACCAGAAAGAAATCCTCACTCGTGAGATGACACATAGTGTCAGTGGTGAGGAAGCAGATAAGCCAACACCTTTCCCAGTTTTAGCTCCAGCTGAAGTTTTGGCTTGACTGTCAGTCACACACTGCAGAAGGCACTGCGAGCTTTGAGCCAACTCCATGGTGGCACAAAGCTGTGCTGCTGTCACTGTGGCTGCAGAGCATGTTCACAGCCCCTGAGTCTGGTGTCAGCCTGGTCTGTGAGGGGTGGAGACAGCCCAGCTGGCTGGAGCTCCTGCAGAGAGCTGGGTGTGCCTGTCTCCTCTCACTGGGCTTGCACTGCCGTTTTGCCAGGGCGTCTTTGCTCCTGGGCTCCTGCACGGTGTGTGTAACTGAACTCAGCACCGGGAATGTTGTTCCCATGTGGGAAGAGGTGGCATGGCTGGAGGTTGGGAGTGCTGTCCAGGGGAGAGGTGACCTGCCTGGTCTTCTCTGCAGGGATGTCCCTGTGCAACAGGCAGGGAGAGGATGGACATGTTCCCTCCTGTGTGGGAGCTGTTCACTGTGCTCCCCACTGGGCAGATGTCACTGCAGAGAGTGGGGTCTGCCATGGAGAGGCAGCTGGGCTGGAGGGAGGAAACAGCAGGGTGTTGTCACAGTCCCAGTAAAGAAAGGGGTGAGGATGGGGCAGCTGAAGGCCTGTGCTCAGAGCCTGATCAGACAGGGCCCTGGGCTGAGGTGAGCAGTGTGGGCTGACAGCACCCTCAGGTGCTTTGCTCTGGGGTGTTTTAGGATGTCTCAGTGCAGTCCCATTGCAGTTCTGGAAGTGAGTCTTTGCCACTGGGCTCTGACATTGCCCAGAGCTCATTTTTGGCACTGTCCTGATCTTACTGGTTTTTCCCCTTGCATTCCATGATTCCAGGCCCTGTGGTTTCCCCTGCTGGAGGCCATGATGTCCCCACAGAAATCCTCTGGCTCTTCCCAGTGTCGATACTCCGAGTGTGAGTATTCTGGCTTTGGTGACCCCAGGTGCTGATGTGTGCTGTCCCTCCTCCTCTGCTGAATGAAAAGCAATTTGGGTACTTCATTCCTGAAGATTCTGCACCCTGACCTGCAGGGGCTGTAGGACTGACCTCAAGCAAAGAGTTCTTTTTAATTGATCTTTATTTGATTTTTCCCCTGAGGGGAGGAGGGGCCCTACCATAGGCTGTGCTAGTGAGTTGGTTCCATTTAGGATGGTCTCTGAAAGAGCCAAGGTCCACAGCCTCTGAAAGGCTTTCTAGGCTGGAAGGAGGTTACAGTCAGTGGTCTGGGAACTCCTGCCATAATGCACTGTCATTTTCCATGCCCAGCCCTCTTGGGCACTTGTCCCTGCACCTGCATTATCCCCCCAGAGAAGCTGAATTGCTGAGTCCATGCTTATGTGAATATTGGCTCTTCCTTTGGGAAACTGGGCATCTGGGAACAAGTTTCATGCAGAGGTCAAAGGTAGGAAGTTTTAGAGTCTGTGGAGCCATAACATGGACAAGGAATCCAAACTGGGGTTTGGCAGCAGTAGGAGAAGTGAATGGTAGTTCTACAAAGTCAGTGTAAATGTGAGTGTTTGCTGTGGGGTGTGGGAGGAACACAGAGGCAGTGTGGTATCAAACACTTTGAAACACCTCCTGCCACAAAAAGCTCTGTGTGCTCAGTGCAGAACATGCAGAGGAAAAGTATAAAAGTTGTTTTCAAACTAAAACACACACCTTGAAGTAAAACTCTCTTATCTGTAAGACTGATCTCTGCATGTTCCCTGAATCCTGATGAACTGCTGTGTTTGACTTTCCAGCTCTGAAGAGTTTGACAATGCAAGTGCTGAACAACATGGCTGCATTTATTGCTCTGCCCTCCATCCTGCAGAGGATTCTCCAGGTGAGCTCCTGCAGAGAAAAATGTTCCACCAAACTTGGCCACTGAGCTACGGGGAAAAGGTGTTCCCAGGTCATTAAAGATCAGCTCAACTTAATTGTCAGGTTCAAAGTATTTCAGTAAAAGTTCATTGGTGAGGTAAGTTGGCAAAGCTGATAGAAATACTTGGAGGCACGTGGGAACACATGGACCTGTGAGAAGATAATTGAGGTGCTTCCTGCCAAACCAACTATAATATTATCTCAAAGGTTGCAATTACTTTGAACTGAAACCTGGCAGGTTTAGAGGCAAAGCCACAATGAATTTCTCAAACTTGGAACTAAATTAGTTGAAAGTTGTTTAGCAAAGTCTCTGGGGTGGGAAGACACTAAAGACACTAAAGATCATGATTGGGCCCAAAGTTTGATTGAAGATGCAATTTTACTTTAAAGATGTTTGTTAGTGAGCAGCAAACATTTTGTAGAAGAGATAATTTTAGTCAGCACCTTGAGTTGAGTTGGTCACAACCACTGTATTTGTTATTGTGAAAAGCATGAGAAAGCCAAGGCTGGGATTTAATAACAAGCCTTGAGAAATGCAGAAAAAGAAGTAGAACAGTTGTCTGCTGTGCAGAGTGGAATGATGGAAGGATTGAAGGGCTGAGACAGTGTGGAAATGCTCTCCAGGGTTTCTGTTCCATGTGAGAGGAGGAAAGGGCTAACAGGCTTCACAGGGTGAACACACCTCTACCAGCCTATTGCTCTGATCTTAATACTGTGCACAATCTTGGATTTGGGGAAAAATCATAAGACTGAAGGATGTTGTAGAAGAGTGGATAAAAACGTGATCAATGAAATGTGGTTTTATCACAGGTAGAAAGTGACAAGCAAACTCAATGGCTCTTCAATAACTTATTTCATCTCCTTTTAGCTGAGACATTGGATTTAGTTTCCTGTTGGCCTTTGATGTTTCCTGTAGGCAGGAAATGGTGGAGAAGCTGGAGAAACAATGGGAAACTGCCAGGGAGGCTTCCCTGGGTTATGCTGGGAACTCCCAGGATGGGGTGAGACACAAATCAGTGAGCAATGTGCACATAACACCACTGGGATGTGTTACAGAGTGGAGGAAGATCCTGTTCCCCTTGGGATGAAGAGACTCCTGTTGGCAGACCTGAAATATTTCATTCTGTTTTGGTTTTGATGGACTCTTTTAGCAGCAATAGGGAATCCTTTTCCAGAGGCAACAGGGGAGTGAAATGTCTGTGTCAGTTGTGGAGGGGGAAGGTGGTTAGTGTGATGCTGAGGGGATGCTTCAGCAGGGAAGTGCTTCAGTGGGGACAGAAGTGGGTCAGGCATTGCTGAAAGCAGCTCTGGTCACTGGGTTTGGGGGCAGGGGGAACTGCTGCTCATTCCACTTCCCTGGTCAGCCCTTACAAATCCAGTCTGACAAAAGAGACATTTGGAAATGCAGATATTTTTGTACAACCAGAGCAAAAAATGATGACTTCTTGAAATGCTTGCAGAGAGAAAAGGACTGAATTCCATGTAAAGAGCATTAGATCAGAACTTCATAAGATGGGAGCAGTAACTGGTCCCTTGTAGCTGGGAAATGTCTTAAAGATCAAGAGAAGATCCTATGGAAGGGGAGGTGGTATTGATTTACAGGATCTCTGCATAAGTGGACTTTGCCTCTAACACTCATTCTTTTACAGATTTCACTCACACTCCTGTAATTGCAAACCCCTCAGGTGTGTGGGGTTTGTGTTGTGGGCTGGATCATTTGTGGGCATAGAGAGGGCGTGAGCCCCTTACTGGGCATCCTCTGACTGATGCAACAGCTCAGTCATGTCCTTTACAAGCTGCTGCCTGTTATAAGGTGAATTTTTGTCTCTGAATCTCACTTTGGCTTTACCAGACTTGTCATCCTCCTTGTTAGGAGATGGGTCTTCCACTGAGAACTTGTCTGTGCTGGGTCTTACCCATCTGCTGCCTTCAGTGCTTGGCACTTTTGGGCTGGGAACAGTGTCCTTTGTTACGAGACAGACCCTGCATTGAGCCCTTTGCTCTTGTGCTTAAACCCCACATTTCTAACCACACTGCCCTCACACCACTCCTTCCTTCTGGAGTTCTGGGATGCACTGCTCCAGGTCACTGTTCCCTGTGTGTTTGTAGCTGTGTTGTGTTAAACTACTCCAGGGCTTGCAGCAGGTTCTGTGGGTTTGGTTTTGATGCACAGCTTGGCCCTTGGAGGAATTGCTTTGGATTCAGGTGGGAAGCTGGTGCTGGGAGTGGTGATGAGCATTCCTTGCTCTGTGGCCATGCCCTGAGTGCCCAGCTCACACGTTCAGGGGCTCTGAGCCCTTGCCATGGGGGAGAGCAGGACAAACTCCCTCTGTGTCAGGCAGCAGGGAGCACTGGATTTTTTGCCTCCCTGCCATCTGCTTCCTTGGATTTCCTGGGAATGGCACTGAAGTGCCCTGCAGGGCAGAACCCCAACATGGGTTTCCCAAAGCCTGGTGCTTTCCCAGGCAGCAGGAGCCCTGTGTTGTTGGCCCTGGCTGGGTGTTCCTTTTGCAGAGCTGTGTGGCTGCTCTTTGAAGCCATGTACAATTCCAAAGCCTGGTGCCAAACCCTTCTGTCTCAGTTCTGAGCAGTCTCCACCTGAACTGTGGCCACAGGTCAGCTCTGAGGCCAGCCTGCCCAGGGTTAGGGGTGCAGGCAGCCTGTCCCAAGCCTGTCCAGGTTTATGGGTGCAGGCAGCCTTTCCCAAACCTGTCCAGGCCCTGGGCAGCCTTTCCCAAGCTCCTGGGGTGCAGGCAGCCTTTCCCAAGCCTGTCCAGCCCTGGGGTGCAGGCAGCCTTTCCTGAGCCCCCCAGATGTTGCAGTAAACCCAGAACTGTACGTGGTGCTTGTCTGACAGTGCCCTCCAAAGCTGCTCCAAGAGAGCTCCAGGCTCGGTGGGAGAGCAGAGGGGCACTGGAGCTGCAGTCTGGGAGGGGGAGCAGCTGCCCAGGAATTCCCTGGGGGATTTGTTGGAAGGTGGATGACATCAGTAAACTGAGGTAGATTATCTTGCCTTTTCTGAAAAGGAATTAGAGTATTCCAGTTTTAGTGCACTGTTTTTCTTCCTCTTCTGGGCTTAACTGCTTACAGATTATACTTTATGCAAATGTCAACTTTGCAGCCCAAATGCTCTGCTAAAGGGCACCTTGCAGGGGCTGTGGGCAGACCTGCAGCTTTCCCAGGGAATAGGGGGGCTCCTGACTTGTGCCTGGCCCAGCACACCCCCCAGCCACCAGCACGGCACATGAAGTGACCAGTGATGCATTTCTGCTCTGGCTCACCCTCAGCAGTGTTGTGCAGTCAGTTATTGACTGGGAATTCTGAACTGCTGCATTAGGAGAGAGAGCAGAGGAATCCTCTTGAGCATTAAGAGAAATTCCATGTTATTAAGGATGAGAGTGCTCTCTGAAGAGGCTGAGGTTGAGTATTAATTCCTTTACAAAGCTGTAATCCTTCGTGAATGTTTTGTAAGCACATGCAGCTGATGCCTCCTACAAAATGGGGAACTGGAGAAGCCAGAAACTTAAAAGCTGCCTGTAGGAACCCCAGAGAGGGGAGGGAAGGAAGTAATCTCTAGAAACTGTTCCAGAATGGAAGCAGAAAGATCCAGGAAGTCTTTCCTTGTACTTTTTTCTATTCCTGCTTGGGACTCTCTCTGGCTGTTTTTTCTTTCCAGCCCTGGAGGTCAGCACTGGGATGAGCTCTGTGTACAATGGCTGCTCTGTCCCCTTGCAGAGGGGAGAAGCTGCAAGAGAAATGTGTCTTCAGAGTGCATTTATTAGCACTGGTAGCAAAGCAAGGGCAGTTTCCTGGACCTGGGCAGAGATTGGAAATGGAGGAGGTGGGACTGGCTGGAAGGGCTGCCTGAGCACCTCTAGCCTGTGTCTGGAGACCTGCCAGCCTTCCCTCAGCTGCCTGAGCATGGGGGTGGCACTGGCAGCCAGTTTGGCTTTGGCTTCCCATGCCAGTGCCATGTTCCCAGGGCAGTGCCAGCCTGGGAGCAGTGCCTGTGAGCTGTTCCTGGGTGGTACAATGCCTGTTCCACTGCATGTGGTGCAACATTCAGATCCAGAGCATGGATTCCAATCCGAGACCAATTTTATAGGGTGGAATTAATGAGAGTAATGGATCCCACCAGGCTCTTGTGGCTGGAACTATGGTGGGGGCTGAAAGCAGCAAATTGGAAGAAAGCACCGTAACTGGCTGGAGAAGTGACCTGAGGGCTGTGGATGGATTCCTGCTGGAGGCAGAGCTGCAGCCAACCCTGGAGCACTGTGGGACCCACTGCTGGCACTTGGCTGCCAGGCTGGTGCGGGGCTTGGCCAGACCAGGGGCCTCCTCTGTAGCCAGTACAGACCATTCGCTTTCTGCCTGCCATTCCTTGTAGGGGTCATCAAGCATGACTTGAGTAAAACTGAGCCACGGAAAGCTGGCCCTGGAACTGGTGCTCCCTCTCTGCAAAGCTGCAGCTGGGTCTTTATTCTTCTGTCTTCCTCACATCTCTTCCTCCTCTGCCTGTTCATGCAAGAAACGAGTGGCTTTGAAAGTCTATACTGGCAGGAATCTTGAGGTGCTGTGTGTAAATGGTGGTGTCTGGACAGTGTTGGCCTTTCCTTGGCCATGCTCTGGAGGGCTTTAGCAGAGTGTCTGGGGGTGCAGGACTGAGTTGCTCTGCACTGTGGGTCACAGCCCTGCAGGGTTGGGGGGGTCTGCAGGGCCCTGCAGGGTTGGGGGGGTCCCCAGGGCCCTGCAGGGTTGGGGGGGTCCCCAGGGCCCTGCAGGATTAGGGTCCCCGGTGCTGCCCCTCTGTCACCCCAGTGCTGACTCAGTTAGCACACCCCATGCTGTGCTGTTAAACGGTGCAAGGGAGGGAACCTCAGCGTGTTCAGGCTGTGTGTGCACCCAGCAGAGAAGGAGCCTCTGCAGCACATCACCCCTTCAGGCTCCATCCCCCGTGCTCCAAATCCACAGCTGGTTTTGACTCAGTGCTGCGTTTATTTAGGCTGGAACGTTGGTGCTTCTGCCTGTCAAGTTTCCCAAGAAGGCTGTTCAAGAATTCCCTGACTTGCTTTCTCTAGCTGGTGTGGTGATCCCTCAGAGTATTTTGCAGTGCAATCCCATGCTGCTTTAGCTGGCTCTGTCAGCTTGCTTTTTCACTCTGGAGTCTCTTTTCCCAGTCCCAGCATGGAGTCTGCCTTGCTCCTTCTTTCTCTCATTAATCTTGTCCAGAGCTTGTCCTTCCAGCTCCTGTTCCCGTTTCCATTGTGTCCCCACTGTTTTCCTGCTCTCTAGGTTAGTTTCCTCTTGACATCTTGCAGTTTATTTTTGCCAGTGTCCTGCCTGTTCCTGTTCTCTCAGCTCCCAGCAGCTTCCCCCAGTGTCCTTCCCCCAGAGTGCTGCTTTCCAGGTCCAACTCAATGTCTGCCAGTTGGGGATTTGTGTTACACAGGAGTGACTTCCCAGACCCTCTCTTGAGTCATTCCTGGATAGATTAGTTCCAATTACAGGCACGTGTGGCCTTGCTGGTGCCAGGCAGGGATGGGGAGGGCACAGCCTTGGTCTTCATGGGCCAGACTGGCCAGGACACAGGGACAGGATGAACATGGATCACACCCCTGCAGCACCCAGTAGGTCCTGCCACTGACCTGGCTCCTGCCTTGCTTCCCACTTTTGTTAAAGTCACAAGGAGCCACCACAAGCTGTCCCTGTGCTGTGGTGGGGCAGAGGCTGTTCCTGGCATGTCCAATGCCCCTGGGAGCAGGATCGGGCCTGGCAGCAGGGCAGGATGGTGCCAAGGCTCTCCCCTCTTCCAGGGCTTTGCCCATCTCCCTGTTGGAGGGGCTGTGCTTGTCCTGTTGCCATGTTCCTGTCCAACTGATGCCTCAGAGGGTGCCAGGGTGGCTGTGCAGCAGGAGGGGGTGTTTGGGCTGGGCTGGAGAAGGGCTGGGGAAGGATGAGGTACACCAGGGTGATGAATTGCACCACAGCCCCTCACTTGTGCTGCTGGGACATGGAGATAGAGCTGCTCAGGGCATGTGGAAATTACTCCTGTGGCACTGGGAGAGCCCTGGGGGCCCCTGTTCCCTCTACCATCTGATATGGGATCAGGATTGCCTGGGATTCCTGCAGCTGAGGGGGTGTGGGATGAGCTTGGGGCTGAGTTACCCCTGACTGGGCAAGAGCAGGGGGCAGCAGAGGCCTGGGAAGTGGCTGGGGGGGCTCAGGAACTGGCTGGCCATGCTCTTTCCTTCAGTGTTCAACTGCCTTCTCCAGGCAGCTCCTGCAGCTCCTGAATGGGGTTTCCAAGGTCTGAAGGCTTTTGACCCAACCACACTAATTAGTATTGATGCCATCGACTGAGTTTTGCTAATTATGAACTTCCCATCAATACATGGGATTATTCTGCTGTCCCTGGGCATGTGCAGCATATTTAACTGCAGTCAAATGTTCTGTTTGTGGTGCCAATCTGGAGTAAAAAAATGATTTAGAAATAATCAGAATGGTCACATCCTGTGATTCAACTACAGCTTTTCATTTCTTCATACAGGATCCAGTTTATGGAAAAGGGAAACTTGGAGAAATTCAAGGGCTTGTCCTGGGAATGCTGGACACCTTTAACTATGAACAGGTGAGTTGCCCTGTTTCTGTTCTGCCCATGCTGCAAACAGGACTATTTTAGCTGTGTGCTCTGCTGCTCAGTTGTCTTTTCTGTCTGCAGGGCAAAGGCAGTGGCCATGTGAGTGATTTCTGTGTGAGTGGGGGGCAGGATGAGTTTGTTCTGCCCACAGATTGCAAGTGAAGGGACTGACAGGTACATGGGGAACACCTCTGCAGCTCAGTTCTGTGTTAAATGAACTGGAAGGATAAACATCTGCTTTTCTCCAGCACATCCTGCAGTTAGGGATTCAAAGGCACAAAACTGTTGTTTTGTCTTTCTATGCAGTTTTAAATGGTAATGCTGCACTTCCTTTGTGACCTGGTGAGATTTCATCTTAATCTCAGTCCTGCTTTTCTCTGTCCAATCTCAAACCCCAGGCAGTCTCCACACTTCAGCAGCTTTGTAAAACTCCCTTTCCCCTAAATAGGATGCACAGTCTTCCTCCAAAGTCACCCCCCTGGTTCTGCTGCCCTGAGGCACTGCCATCCTGCCTGCTCAGGCCAGGCCTCCCTGCACCGGCAGCCAGTGAAAATACAATGGTAAATAGCTTTGCTGCAGAGAGCTGGGCATGGAGAGCCTTTCTGTGTGTTTGGGTTCTTGGTGAAGGCCTGTCAGAGCAGCACAATCCCTGTGTCTGGGACAGGCTGCATGTGCAGGTGGAACCACTGGTGCAGCCACAGATCAGAGCTCAGCACCTGCTGCTGCTGCAGGGACCTGGCACTGAAAACCCCCAGGGTGTTGGCTTTGGGCTCTTCAGAAAGGGGCATCTTTGGGAAGGGCAAACCGATGAGCACCTCAGGGGAGTTTAATGCTCTAATTGCCATGGTGCATTTGGGCTTTGATTTTTATCAGCACATTTCTCCTCAGGTGGGGGATGTAAGCAGTAACTTGCCAGGTAGAGGGGGAAGATGACAAAAGGAGCCTGCCATGTCTCTGTTAATGCTCTGACAAAAATCAATACGGGGCTTGTCTAGTTAAGAGTGGAGAGGAATTGCCTCCATTAACGTGCCATGAAAGGGTAAGTGTTTTGAGGGCAGTGGATAGAAAACATAGGAGAAGGGATTTTATTGGGTTGTTTTTGCTCTTAGTGTTCTGCTAAGCTACTTGTTAGGAAGAATTGATCAGCAGGGAGTTTGTGCAGTGTGGAGGTGACAGACTGACCGAGTGTTGTCTCCCACACAGACCCTTCTAGAGACAACTACGAGCCTTTTAAACCACGATCTCCACTGGTCCCTGTGTAACCTGAGAGCCTCTGTCACGAGGGGGCTCACCCCAAAGCAGGATTACTGCTGCATCTGCCTCCAGCAGTACAAGAGGAGGCAGGAAACTGCTGATGAAATCATTGTCTTCAGGTAAATGTAAGGGGTGGGACTGTGTTAGTAGTTTTTAAAGGGGGAAAAAAGCTCCTGGTGTTTAGCCTGCATGAGTACCCATCTGTATTCCTGTGAGCATGTCTCCCTGTGGAGGGCTGGCTAATCAAACCCACCAGAGCCTGCTTTGCATGCAGCCAGCTCTGCCTCTCTGCAAGGAACTGCCTCCCAGTTCTGTGGCTGCCTGGCAGTGTCCTGCCCCTCTCCCAGCAGTGCTCTTGGGGCACTGCAACACCCTGGGCTCTCCTGTGTATCTGCACACCTCAGACTCACCACAGCCCTGGCTGTGTGCACAGCTGGCCTCTCCCATGCTCCCCTCTGGGGCCAGGTGTCTGTAAAACAGGACAAGATCATTATTACCTTGGTGTTATGGTCTGTAGCTGTATCAGCTGAATCACTGTTCTTTTTGTGAGTCTGGCATCCCCTCAGGAGGGTGAGGAGGTGGGAAGGGAGTGTGTGCCCTGCTGATCTGCATTCCTTGTTTCCCAGTGCCCAGCCATTCCCCCTGCCCGTGCAGAGCTCAGGAGGTGCTGCCCTGCCTGCAGGCACTGATTGCTTCTCTTTGCAGCTGTGGCCACTTGTACCATTCGCTGTGCCTGCTGAGCAAGGAGTGTGGCACAGTCACCAAGGGGCTCATGAGGTGGATGTGCTACAAGTGCAACTCGAGTAATAAGGGAGGAAAGCTGAGTGAGAGCTTCTCAGAGCTGAAAAAAGGAACTGGAGCATCCCTGGCACAGGTAAGGTTTGTAAGGTGGTTTCTGTTTGGGTCAGCTTTGTCATTGCTTTGTTCTCATGTGTGTCTGTGTTTACAGAGAAGCCCCTGATCAGGAGCTGTCAAACACTATCTGTTTCTGAATGTAATTTTATTTTAGTGGGGGCATACCTGTGGCAGTCATGGAAATGTGTCCATCCAGAAGGTGTGGGAGCTGGTGGCAGGGCCAGCTGGGTGCTTGCAGCTGGTTTCCTGCTACGTGCATCCACTGCTCTGTCTTGTTTGGGAGAGTCTGGGATGGGCCACTGCAGGGGCAGTTCCTTTCAAACTGTTTTCAGGTATGTCCTCTATAGAACTTACATTTAAAGTTGGCATGTTCCCTGTGGCTGGATCATGGAGCCTCCATTCTACCTTCCCAGCACATAAGCAGGCTCTGGGGAAAGGTCTGGGATGGATGTGACTCACTGAAGAGCTTGCACAACGTTTTAAGAAGGTTGTGTGTCACCAAGACTGATGCAGCTGGATTTGAGTGAGAGAACAGAGAATTAGCTTGTATTTAGTGTCAGTATTTGTGCTCAGGCAGTTTCACCATCCCTGACTGAAACAGAAGTGCAGTCTCCATGTGTGTGGAGCTGTTTCCTGCCTGGCACTGTGCTGTGGGCTGTGAGCCACAGTGGCAGGCAGCTTGTTGGGGTGTCTTCAGGGACACTGCTAGTGTGGAGCTGAACTCTGCTCGGCAAAGGTGGCCCCTGGGGAGGGTTTGTTCCTGTGCCTCGAGGCACTTTGTGCATTTGTCACCACACAGATGCCCACAGAGCAGTGAGTCTTCACTGCTGGAACCAAAATAATTCAGTCTCAGAGTATGTTTTTATAGTAGTACTTTAGCTTTCTTGCAGAAGATGATTTCAGTTTCTGCCAAATCAGTGCCGCTCCCAAGCTGGCTGGTGGCATCAGGCAGCTCCCGGCACCGACAGGGAAGGCTTCCTGCTCAGGGGCACTCGTGGGGGAAGAGGAACCTCAGGGGCTTGTGTGGAGCCCCTGCAGCCTCTGCAGTCAGCTCGTGTTAGTGCTTTATTGGTGACAGCAAGAAAAGCTTTGCTGGGAGCTTGTGAACCCTCTGTGCTCCAACCAGGCTGCTCCCAACCCTGTGTGAGCTGTCCTGCTGTGCTGCATGTGGGCACTGGCTCTGAAGCTGGGCAGGTTCAGCAGCACCACGTCTCCCAAGGAGTGGGTGTAAATGGGGGTGACAGGCCAGGGTGCCCATCAGATGCTCAAGACAAAATTAAATACTAGAAGTGCATTCAGCATTTGAGTACCTGACACTTGATCCCTGTGCCTTATAAGTGGGTTTTGCCTGAGTTTGTCATGGGCAGTCAGTCAGAGCCCTTTGACACCAGTGTGGACATCTCCCAAGAAAGATGGGGAAAATGCTCCAGATGCCCTGGGAATGATCAGGGCAGGGCAGGGAAGATGCTTCCCCTTGTTTAACTGATGTGTCTGTGAAAGTGAAGGACTGGCTGGGACTCAGGGCTAAAAGGGACATGTGGAGGGGAGGAAAGGGGTTACAGCACAGGTCACCTGGTGCTGGCTGGAAACTCCATCCCAGGCAATCAGAGTGTGGGATGCTCGCTGCTGCTGTCATGTGCTCTTGGCAGGGAAGCCATCGTTTCCTGCTCCACACACAGCCAGCCTGGCCCAGCCCAGCCAAGCCCCAGCACTGCTTCAGGCCCCCACCTCCTCCTCCCCATGTCCCAGATCCTCTCCAAGTTTGTGATGTTCCTCACGTACTGAAATTACAATATTTAACTGTTGCACTCACATGTGATCAAACTGTTGTGCAGTCAGAGCTTTAAAAAGCTGAGTATATTTAGACTTGGCAACAGACTGTAGAATCTCCAGCCTCTCCAGGAAGTTTCTTTGCTGAACAATCAGCTCTCAGCAGCGTCCATTAACCCTGAGAGGTACCAATCCCTCTGACCAGGCTGTGGGCTGAGTTACAGAACTGACTTTTTTGGTGGGGGAAGAGCTGGCAAAGTGGAGGAGACGGACCTTCTGTGTTCCCTCTTAACTCTGCTGGCAGACACGCAGCTCTGTGTTGGACAAGCTGGTGTTTGTGCACAGGAAATCCTGAGGGAGGTCCCATTCACAGGGTTGTGCTCCCAGCCCTGCCCTCCCCTGACCCCTCAGAGCCATTTCTGGAGCTTCCAGGCCATTCTGCACATGGATCTGTGGGGAGCTGTTTCCTTGCAGCCACTTTGAAGACCCTGAAAGCCTCATCTGTCTCTTGGCAAGAATCAAATGTGGTTTTTATTTTTCCATAGGGAAAATATTTTTCCATAGGGAAATCTTCAGCTGAGGTATTTATTTTCTTAGGAAGCCTTGAATTAGGAGTAGCCTCATACTGAGAAATGCCACTGAGCATCTGGAGTGTGTTCTGCAGCACTGATTCTGCCCTGCCCAAGCAAAGGCTGTCAGTCTGAGTTGTGCAGTGTGGCTGAGATGTGTATGTGGAACGACAGCCCAACAGACAGTGTTTCTCTGCCCTGTGCTGTGTGTGGTGCTGCAGCCAGTCCCTGAAACTGGGGAGGTGGAGACACACAACGAGCCAGCTCTGACCCACTACTGGACCTGTGACAGCATGTACTGAAGTTGAGCCTGGCTGGGATGAGGGCCTGGGACACTGTCCTAGGGAAGGGGAACAGAGAGAAGGGCAGAGGAGCTTTTCTTTCCTCTGGGTCTGCTACCAAAAGTTTGTGCTTTCTGTGTTATCCTCTAAGCCTTGCTGACTTCCCAAGGACAATCATCTGGGGTTAATGGGTCATCTGTCCTGTCTTCCCTACCTCACTGTAAATGAGAGTTAAAGGAAATGAGAGCTCGTGTTTGTGGTGGGTTTTAGACTGATGGAGATCTTGCAGTGTTGCTGTTGTGGTGTTTGAAGTGAGCTGAGGTGTGTTAGGTGAAGGCACAGCAGCTGGGCTCTGCCTAAATACCTGCTGGAATCTCCTAATGTCTCAGCCAGCCATCCCCAAAACTCCTTTGCCTCGTTTCAGTGGGCTGGTTTGTGTTTTCCATGTATTCTGCCAGCCTGTGTATGGGGATCAGGGGGAAGAGCAGCCTTGCCCCTGGCCATAAGCCCTGCAGGCACTGCCAGGAGCCCCTGAGCTGCCACACTCTGGTTACCCCATGCCTGAGGAGGGCCCGAGCTCTGAGGACACCCTTGTTGGAGCCAGATGGCAAATGTTTTATTCAGGAGTTTAATCCTGTCAAGTCACGCCAGGACGGACAATGGAGGCGACCCACAGTTAATCCAGTTTGTCAGGCTCTACCTCTGAGCTGTGTCCTGCAGCCTTCCAGCATCCCTGTCTGTGAGCCTTCCAGAGCCCTGGGACTGGGCCCTCTGCAGCACCTCTGGGAGCTTTCTCTTGGTAACAATGAAGGTTTAGGATGGGGTTTTCACTAATACTTATTTTAGGGCCAGACAGATGTTACGTGACCTTCATCAATCAGTAAACAGAGCCAGTTTTACTGTTTCCAGTGTAACAGGGACCTTCAGTTATTAGCTTGTCTCCAGTGATAAAAAAATTTTCAAGGCCTTCCTAACTATGAAAACACCCAACTGTGATCCCCTCCCTCCAATAATCAGTGTTTGATACAGTTCCATGGCTGTGCATTCTCTCCTCTGGGGAGAGTATTCCACGTACACATTAATTGACCAAACACCCCATCATTCAGCTTTGGACTTGGCTTTGGGGGGATTCCTTCACTTCAGCACGTGGGGAAGGCACTGGAGACACAGAACATCCGTGTTTAGGATTGCTTGGCAGCAAAAGGGATTTAGTTAATAGAAATCTGAGTGCAGGAGTGCTCATGAGCAGGGTGAGGAGGGCTGGCACCAAAGCTAAAACTGAAAACAAAATACAAATTTAGAAAGTCTGATTTGAAAAACATACTTATCCTTGAGCAGCTTTTAAATCAAAATTGGCTTTTCTGGGACTTTTGGTACTGGAGAGGTGGGCTAGTTTTGTTGTTTTGTAGGGGTTTTAGAGAAAAATCAGAGAGAATTGTAGTTGTGGCCCCTGGCCTTCCTGGAGAGCCACATGCAGCCTGGGAGAAGGCTCCTTGCACTTCCTGCAATCCCAGGTCTGGCACTCTGGGCCCCCTGAAAGGCTGACAAGAAGCAGGGAGAGCTGAATTCCAAACTGCCTAAAGCCAAGAGCAGTGAGACTGGGATGTCCTGTGGAAGGGTTGTGTCCTGCTTAAGAGAAAGGATGGCAAAGCTGCAGTGGGGAATCTTGGCTTGGCTTCACAACTCAGTTTCTAAGAAGCTATTCCTACAGATTGATAAAAATGTCCTCCCTTTTATTAAAACATTCCATATCTGGGAGGATGTGTAGAACAGACTCATTTAAATGCAGTAGCAGATACTGGGCTGCTGCAGCCTGTGGATATTCCCACAGACCTGCCAGAGATCCTTGGGCTGGGATTGCTCCTGTTGCTGGAGGGGAGATGGCTGTTCCCCAGCTGTGATTCCAGGCCCAGGAATAACCAAATGGCCCAAGGCTTAAGGGTGCAGATGACTCCTCTCTCCTGATGGTCCTCTGAAGGAGAGGAGCAAAATAAATGGCAGCTGAGGTTTTGGCTGTTTATGGTGCTTGATGGCAGGGCAGGAGAGGTGATTTTGGGTG
>JAWWEV010000011.1:19665794-19695702 GCA_035583235.1 Hafferia zeledoni
GCTGGCCATGGGGCAGCCTGTCCCTCTGCCGTGGCTCGGGGCTGGCCATGGGGCAGCAGGTCCCTCTGCCGTGGCTCCGGGCTGTCCCGGGGCAGGGCTGCCCGTGACTGTGGCTGTCCCCGCGGCAGGGCCGTGTCTGTCCGGGTGGCACTGCAGTGGCTCCGCAGAGGCTGCCCCAGCAGGAGCACCGCTCGCTGCTCCCTCGGGGCTGTCCTGAGCGTTCCCCGAGGCTCATTAACAGTTCGGGAATGTCAGTGCCATTCCAGTGACTTTGGGTCAGAGCTGCCTCTGTCTGGGTGATTGCTGCAGGTTCCTGTGAGTCCATGAGCACAGCAGAGCCCTGTCTCGCTGAAGAGAAGTAGAGTTCCTTACTTTAACGTTAGTCGTCTCAGCTTTCCGTAAAACACTGCGTTTGGGTACCTGTTTGTGAGGCTGGTTGAGCTGCAGTGAGAGTGCCCAGCTGCAGGGGGGAAGGCAGAGCATGGGCTTGGTGTCCATTGCCCCTGGGCTCTGTAAATGGGGGTCTGCCTTTGTTCCTACGAATCCCAAAGCCTTTCCCAGGACTTCTGGCTGCCTCTCCCCATGCTGGGGAGCAGCCCCTGGGGCATTGTGGTGCTCTGAAGCTTTAACTGATGCAGCAGTATCTTGTGTGGATGGAACTTGTGCTGAGGGGCAGCTCTGGGGTGGGTCTCCTGTGTGACTGCAGACAGTGCCTCTGCTCAAACTGCTGTGATGTGCTTTGCTTAGGATGGGGTTTGTAGCTGTTAAAGATAATTGCAGGCTTGGGAGGGCTGTGTGGTGACTCCCAGAGGGGGTGGAATACGTGCAAGCAAAAACTCTGCAACCGAGATGAGCATTAGTGGTGGGATCCTGGAGAGCTGGGGAATGAGCCTTTCTCTTCCTGGCCCAGATCCTCGGGGGATCACTTTTCTCTGGGGTTCTTTGTCTAGTCTGAGGTTTTTCCAAAGGGGTGTTGGAATTTGGCTGGAAGTGGCCTGGGAGGTGCCAAGGGCTTTGTCCTGCTTAGACACTGGAGCTGCTGGCCCTGAGGCAGGGGCTGTGCTCTGGGGTGAGCCCAGCGCCTTCCACTGACACCACAGAGCCTCCTGGAGGGAAACGTGCCTTTAGTGACACAGGGAGGAAGGAAAAGGCCTGACAGCAGTGGTTTCCATGACAACAGAAAGAATTGCCTGCAATATTTCAGCTCATCAGCCTGGGAACAGCCTGACTGATAGTTACACACGCGTGGTAGGGAGAGAGCAGGAGAGGGGAGGCCAATTATGTTGCATTTTCCTTGGCCTTGAGTGCCTGTGGCCACGGCAACTGTGGAGGGCAGGTTTTCCTTGCTTTTTGCTCTTTCCAGGTGAGGATGCCCTGTGAGGCCCTGGGAAGTGCCAGTGCCACCCCCAGCTTTGGTCCCTGCCCCTCAGTGTCCCCAGCTCTGCGGTCTGTGCCACGTGGACAGGGAATGGGCTCCTTGACTGGCAACCAGCAAATAGTGGTTTGCACTAGACAGAGTATCTTGGGGGGGAAGGAGTGCGTGTGGGTCATGCTTCCAGCACAAGGGATCTGCACTTGAGACATTCCTCATTCCCAGACTGATGGTCAAAGGCGAGACACATGTGGCTTCAGGACAGTCATGGAACTATCCAGGCTTCAGGAATCCTGTGGTGGGCTTGGTGCACCTTCCACTGCCAAAGAGAGTTTAAAGTCAGTGCAGCGTCAGTCAGTCCCCACTGGTAGGACTCTGTAGCATTTTGGGTTAATAGCCCTTGGGAAGTGTATTTTGGGGAAAATATTTGCATGTTCCCTTAAAAATAGCTCCCCGGAGACAACAGATGCCAGCCTGCTGCTCATGAGGGAGGCTGTTCCCCTGGCTCCTGTTGTGGTTTCTTGATGATGCTTTTCCTTTGCAGTATGAGCAGAAACATTCAAAATAGAAACACAGTGGTGTGATAAATGGAACAAACCTACAAGAGTCTGTGATGCTTTGTCATCTCTCCGTGGGATAAGTAAACGGTGCCGTTTACAGCAGTCTGAGTGTGCAGCCCTGCTTGTCTCAGTGCTTGGTGCAGCTGTGGGCCTTCTCTCTGTAGCTCTGTAGCTGCCCCTCACTGCTGGGGGGCACTTGGCCTTGTCCCCCCAGCTGGGCAGTGCCACCCTGGCTGTTGGTGCCAGTCCCAGGGGACGTGGCTGCCACTGCTGTGTGACTCACCCCTTCCCACCCCTCATTTCCCAGCTTTCAGTCTGTAACATCCCACTGGGGGGAAGAAGGCTCCTTAGGATGCCATTAACTGTTCCCAGTCCCTGGCACAGTCATGTTCCTGTACCTACCAGGCACAGCCTGTGCCCCGAGGCCGTGTGGGGCTGGGCAGGACTGGGGAGCTGCTGCTGCTGCCTGGGGAGGAGCCCTGGAGAGGCTGCTCATCCACACAGATCCTTTGCTTCTCTTCCCAGCTGGCTGGGGGGGGAGGTTTGCCATCCCTTCTTTCCTTCCCCCAAGGGTATGTCAGTACTGTCAGTCTGTACCATCAGGGACAACCCAGCAATAAGCCATGGTGGGTGTAGGGCTGTATCTGTCCTTTGTGCCACAACAGGACTTTCTTCCCCAACCCTGAGGAGCACACAGTGTCTTGAAGCCAAGGGGAAGATGGTTCAGAAGGCCTCCCAGACAGGCTGGGGACCAGCTGCTCCAGGCCTAGGAGTGATTTCTGTGTATGGGAACTCAATACCCTGCTGTGTGTGGTTTCTGTAACCTTCTCACTCTCTTTGTTAGACGAGTTCAGAGTCTCTGTTGGATCCTCAGCAAATCCAGGCTTTTGACCAGCTCTGCCGACTGAACCGCGGAACCTCCCGGGTACGCACCCGCCCTTTTCCTCGGGTTTCACCTGGTGCCAGGCACTGTGCACATGGCCAAGCCAGACATCAGTGCTGGCAGGGAGGGCTCTGGCTTTTCTCTTGGGTCTGGGCTAGTGCTGGCTGTGCACAGAGCTGGCTGTGGCACCTCCTGAGGCAGCCACACTGGGGAATCTGTGGACAGAGAAACCATGGGAATGCCACTGGCTGTGGGGCTGGGCCTGACAGTGTCCATGGGGTGAGGCTTCTCAGATCCTTTTTAGGTTTCTAACTAACCTCCCCTCCAGACACTGTGATTGCCACGGTCACTTGGAATGCTCCCTGCTCCTGGCCTTGTGTTGTCCCAAGGACAGCACAACTTCCTCTGTCCCTGACATTTCCCTTGTGCCTCCTGCCTGTTTTGGCTGCAGTTGTTGGCACTTTCAACTCTTTCTGGGCTTGATTGTCAATTATGTGACTTTAAATCAACCTAATGACTCCTGAGGAGTCATTCAATTCAGGGCTGGTGTCCCACAGGGAGCTCTGTAGGGCCCTTCCATACCACCCATGCCCTCAGCTTTACATGGTTAAGGTTCCCCTGGTTGCTGCAGGGACAGAGTGACCCCCAGCCCTGTGTCCCTGTGTGGGTGTTCTGGGGTGCAGGAACAGGGTGACCCCCGTCCCTGTGTGGGTGTTCTGGGGTGCAGGAGCAGGGTGACCCCAGCCCTCTGTCCCTGTGTCCCTGTGTGGGTGTTCTGGGGTGCAGGAACAGGGTGACCCCGTGGCCTTTCCCTGCAGTTGGCTCTGCTGACGGAACTGGCGCGCGGCGGTGACAGGCACGGGCTGCTCAGCACTTCCCACGGGGACAGCAGTGCCTCCAGCAGTGTCTTCCAGAACGAGACCTTCCAGCTGCACCTGACGCCCCCTCCGCTGGCCGAGGACTAGTGCTCCTGCCTGGCTGTGCTCGGCTCCTGCCTGGCTGTGCTCGGCTCCGGCTCCAGGAATCCTTTCCATGGCTCCAAGGGACTTTCCCCACCATCACCTTTTCCGGGACCTTCCGAGCTGATCCTGCTGGGTTGTAGCTGGGGGGATCTCCCTGCTCTGCTGCTGCCTCTCCCTCGGCCGAGGGGCACAGCTGGGCTGGAACTGCGGGGCAGGCCCGGTGTGCCAGGGCACGGCATGGCACGGCTGGGGCTCAGCGGGAGCTCTGCCAGAGAACTGAGGGGGGAGCCGGTGCTGTGCCCAGGGCCCGGCCTGGTGCTGTGCTGGTGCTGTGCTGGGCCACAACTGAGCTCTGTGTCTGACAGCAGCTGTTTTGGCAAGGCCTGGCCCCTGTGTGAGGGCACAGAACAGGCAGTGAGCAAACTGACCTGTGCATGGGGTGTCCCACCTACCAACCCATTAAAAGGCCCTTGTGTGAAGGTCTCTGCGTGACTTCTGCACATGGGGATGGGCGGGAGGGCTGCTGGTGAGAGAGATGTGTTTTGTCTCTGTGGGTGAAGCTGAAACCTCCCCTCTCACCTCACTGTACCTGATGTTGAGGGTGTGTGTGTGTAACAAGGTGCCTCTGGCCCTTGGGGACTGCAAGGGGCAGAGGGTGGGTGTGATGGGTGCTGATGGTCACCGAGGTTTGTCACTCTGAGCTCAGCCAGTTGTTCTGTAACACCAAACTGGGCCGTGTCCCTTCCCAGCAGCACCTTTAGCACTCTGCTCTCGCTGCTGCAGCCGAGTGTTGGGGGGGTTTCTGAGCTGTCACTGCTGGCCTGTCACTCACACTCCTCTTCCCCCTGCTCACTTTGTCATTGGCACTTGGGTGTTTGGGGTACCACACGCTCAGGGTCCCCGCTGCTCCCGGAGCACAGCACTCCCTGCACACAGAACTCTGCTGGCTGAGCTTGCAGAGCTCACACGGAACAGCAGGAATATGGGAAGAGGGACTCAGCTGGCCAGGAGAAGTGCCCCTTGTGCTCACCTCCTTCCCATGAGCCTTGAGAACTGCACACTGGTGCCCACGCTGGTGTTCCCAGCCTGCAGCCAGCCTGGGCACAGGTGAGTCAGGGAGTCACAGCAGCTTAGTCTGGCCAGACATCAGCTGGGGTGGCGCTTGTCTCCTCTGTCCTTCTCCCTGGCTGGGGCAGCTCCTTCCAGGTGAGTCAGAGCAGGGCCCTCGGGTTGCCCACCAGCCCCAGTACTTACCAGGTGTGCTGCGCCTGGTTCCTGCCTTCCTCTGCCAGGCCCTGGGTGTGTGTCAGGTGCCCCCACTGAAGCCACGAGTGACCCTTCCTGTGCTGGCAATGTGGGATGTTTTGTTCCCGTGTGGAAAGCCGCGGGGTAGTCAGGACAAGCAGAAGGCTGGTTGTTCAGTATTTTATTCAAGATACACACACCTCTCCCTGGCAGGGCGGAGCAGCCAGCCCAGGGCACGGGCACGGCCGCGCCGCTGTTTGTGCAAAGGAAGGGAAGCGCTTCCCAGCTGTAGGGCTGTGACAAGCACAGGGAGAAGCTGCTGCCCCAACCCCCCCTGCAGCAGCACTTCCCAACTGGGGCTGTGATGGAGCACAGGGAGAAGCTGCTGCCCCAACCCCCCCTGCAGCAGCCCTGGCCCACCCCAGGCAGCCCCGCTGGCGTTTTCCAGGAACAACAGGAGGAAGAGGCAGCTTATTGTGCTTAAGACATCTGAACAAATCCTGGGTAGGAGACACTCACAGCTTGTGAATATTGCTAATTACTTACAGTTAAGAAAGGGTGGATCCTGGCAGGGCCCACAGGACCTGGCACTGAGCCTCAGCCATCGCCACCCCCGAGGCTCAGGGTGCCCACGGCGGGGCTGCGGCTCCTGCTTGCCCGCAAACAAGGTGAGCTCGTGCCAGGGCAGGGCGTCCTGCTGGCCCACTCTGTGCTTGGTGCCCACAGGGAGAGCCAGCAAGGAGCTCCCTGCCCTTGGGAAAGGCCCCACCAGCCCCTGGGGTGGGAGCTGCTGCCAGCCCATGCTTTCCCCTGGGGAAGGAGAAGCCACTCCAGGGGAAGGAAGAGCCTTTCCCTTTCTGGGAGGAAAGCTCAGGCAGGCCAGGCATGAGAGTGAGCTTGTCCAGCTCTCCACTCAGATTACAATTGAAAGGTTAAATATGAATAAATGCTGTAGGTTTATACATGTTTCCTTCTACCTATGGAATGTGTCTGAATGGTCCAAAGACACCCAAACATTGTTAGAAACCTTCGTTAGCCAAGAAAGACAACTCTGCCCTTAAAAAATAAATAAATCTTATTTAGTTTCACTACGGCTTTTGTTTAAATGCCCTCAGTAAACCAGTGTTTTCAGGTGCCTTGAGAGAATGTATCTGTTCATGCAATGGCCCAAGTTCCTCATTTCACAAGCATTGCACTTTTTTATGTAAGTCATCAAAACTAGAAAACCTATTATTTTTGTTTGAAAGTGTTAGTCTAAAAAGTACAGCATTACTTTATATCCACCCATGGAAACTCCTAGACACGTATGTGCACAGACACACACTGCTGCCTAAACATCTTCTAAAGATACTGATTACAAAGTGTATAAAATTGGGAATACATTGTCAGGATACAGTGAGAAATGAGCCATCCTCTACCACGGACTATAATCTAGGATCAATCACTAACTGTACACCTTTATACAGCCTTAGATTCACCAGGGACTTCTGAAGCACAACCAGAACTCCACCAAGGACAGCAGTAACACTGCGGGAATGCAGCTGTTACTGGCCCCAGCTCAGCTGAGCCCACCAAAATCTCAGTGACACTCTTGTTTCCTTAAGCAGGGCTGAAATAAAGCTCCTGTGAGGCAGCTTGTGCTACCAGCTGTGAGGAGCCCCTGCTCCAACCCTGCTCCTGCACCAGGAGTGAAGGAGCAGGAGCCAAAGCCTCCTCTCTGCTGGAACGACCTTGGGCTGTATTTTAACGAGCACACACTCACAGGCACCTCCACACTGTCCCCAAGCTCTGCCAACACAGTGGTGTGGCTGAAAAAATCCTGGTGGTTTGAACTTTGTTATTCTTCAGGCAAAGGCAGGCCCTGAGGCCATTTGGTCCTGAGTGTCTGGCACCAAACAGCCCGGGAGGAGCAGCAGGCAGAGCCGAGGGCCCGCTGTGTGTGCTCAGAGGTAGTCACTTCCTTCCCCTGCCTGGGACGCCCCAGTCTAGTGTGGTATTGGTTAGACAGCCCTGCTCCACCCCTGCCTGCTCCCCCTCCAGCAGCCACATCCCCCTCCCCAGATCCAGGCAGAGAGGAGGGACCAGCTGGATCCAGGCCCCTGATCCCCCTGCAGAGCGAGCGCTGCCTTCCCAGGAGATGGCAGGCCTGGCCTGCCCCAGCAGCCGCTCGTGCATAGCCTGGAGAAAAGTTGGAGGCACTTTGTGTGTTCTCTCGCCTGCCATCCCAACCTGCTGGGAGTGAGGTGCTGCCAGCCTGGGAGCAGGGGCACACCAGCACTGGAGCAGAGGCTGGACAAGGTGCAGGGACACGGACAGGAGGAGCCCCTGCCATCCCTGCCACCCCTCCTGTGGCTGTTTGAGAAAGGGCAACGTGGTTTGCTGCCCCAGGCGAGCACCCTGCGCTCTGAGGGCACACTGCCAACATCCCGACGGGGGGAACACCTCGAGTGGCACATCCTCGTGGGAGAAGTGGTGTGTGGGGTAACCCAGACCGAGAAAAGGGGCTATTTCTGCTATAAAAGTCTTAGAATTCGTCACTACCTTACGTGCAGACATGGGAGAGCTGATCAGGCTGAGAACGTGTTAGAGTTTCTCAGGCTGCTGCTAGTTCACCATATGTAAGTCCTGTGACCGCACTCCCAGGAGGAATCTGAAATATCAAGTGCACTGGAAAAAGGGGATTGTCAGAAAAAACAGAAAATAGAAATACTACAAAAGCAACATTACTGCTTGGAACTGGACTGAGCCGCCGCTGCCCGTGGGGTCACACAGTGGTTTCTATAGTCTCGATCACCTCCATCTCGCACTGCGAGGGTGACAGGAGCGGGCACTCGTCCGGCTCCCAGCTGCTATCCGGGCTGTAATCCTCCTCCGAGCTCAGCTCCGCCACCCCCTCCGTGTCCTCGTCACACGACTCCACGTAGTGCACCCCCACGGCGTTGATGCCGGAGTCCTCGGAGCTGGAGGGGGACGAGCAGTGCTCGGGTTTCGGTGTGTCGCTCTCCCTGGGGATGAAGGCGTGGCGGGCGGAGCCCTCCTCGGGCCGGGCCCGGGTCGGGGGGGGCGGCGGCTGCCGCTGCACGTAGCACATCTTGCCGTTGATGCACTTGACGCGGTAGTTGTCGATGAACAGGTCGGCGATGGAGCAGAGCTGGGGCGAGGCCGGAGGCAGCGGCGGCTGCAGCGCGGGCGCGACCTTGAGGAAGTGCTCGGTGAGGGACACGGAGATCTGGATGCTGTTGGGCTGCTCGCGGGGCCGCGCCGGGATCTCGGTGCTGGGCAGCTGCTCCACCGGCGTCATGGGCTGGTACACGTATTTACCTGCGGGAGGCAGAGCGGCAGCGCTTCAGCC
This sequence comes from Hafferia zeledoni, assembly GCA_035583235.1. Classification (NCBI taxonomy): domain Eukaryota; kingdom Metazoa; phylum Chordata; class Aves; order Passeriformes; family Thamnophilidae; genus Hafferia; species Hafferia zeledoni. The sequence continues at coordinate 19,674,169 of JAWWEV010000011.1, forward strand.
TTGGGCGGTGGGGCCCTTGGCCCTCAGGAACCACCAGGCAGCAGCTGCTGCGCTCAGTGCCCTCCGGGTGTTCGTCCCCTCCTGGTACGGACCCTCTAACACCGGGTGACCTCCCACAGCCCAGCCCTGCCCCTGGCCCTGGCCCTCCCTCAAGGACATCACTAACTCCACAAAATTCACTCCAGGGGCACAACTCCATAGCCAAGAGGTGGGACAGACGCCAAGGCTGCCCACACCCCTTTCTAGGAGAAAGAAAAACGACAAGATGCTCAGAGGCTTTTTTTTCTCCCCACTGAGCAGAGCATTCCTAGTTTACATCTTTGTTACAATGATCAAAATTTTATTATACTATTATTATTCCAATAAGTCTCCCTGCACGTGTTTCCATGTTCTTTTTCCCTGGGGTCTAAATGGTGTTCTTCTGTATTATAAACCAGAGATCATACATGACTGCAATTACAATTTTAAGGCAGAAAATAAGGGCACTTCCAGGCTACAGAAATGCTTTTGGCATCCTGATTATCTGGTTAAGTAGTAAGAAAATAGGATTATGTTGGTTATATTGAGCAGAACAAAGTGTGAACTGAACATCGTTAGTAAAAGAAATAAATAAGAGAGCAGAAAATTGGGACTATGTTAGGAAAAACTGAGAAACCCGAGGCTATGCCTAAGACTGTAAAATGCTGCATTTTATTTGCATGAAGCCTCTGAAAGATTCATGTCTCCCCAGGGGCTCATCCGCTGGGAAAGCAGGAATTTCCAGGCGCCGTGTGAGCGGTGGGGCTGGGGGAGGTTTTGCTGCACTCCTTGCAAAGGCTTTGCCCGAGCAGCAGATGCTGCCCAAGGGCTGTTTGTGCCACCCGGGCGGGGGCAACTCCTGCATCGGGGAATGCTGGGCTGGGATCGGCCACTGCTGCTGTGCCCGGAATCGCCCATTCCTTTGGAAAGCACAGAATGGCCTGGATTGGGAGGGACCACAAAGACCACTGAGCTCCAGCTCCCTGCCACGGGCAGGGACACCTCCCACTAGACCACCTCGCACTGAGCCCCAAGGAAGGGCTCGCTCCCCCTGCCATTCCCCTCTATAGGAAAGAATCCCCGCTCTGCTCAGCCTGGGGATCCCTGCGAGCCTCGGGAGTCGCTCTGCCAGCGCTGGCACCGCGAGGGCTGCGCGATGCTCCGGCTGTGCCCGGCTCTGCCAGGCCCACGCACAGGCTGCGCTCTGCCAGCGCGGCGGGGACGTCACCGGGGGAACCTCGCGAAGGCTTTTCCCTCCCTGCTGTGCTGCTGGAAGGAAAACGACTCGTGTGCAAGTCGGCCGGGACTCCCCAGCCCGGCGCCCAGGGCCGAGGAGAGGAGCGGACACGCAGGTCGGAGCATCCCGCGGTGCGGGAGCGGCTGCGGGGCGGGCAGTGCCCGGGGCAGGCTCCGAGGGGCGAGCACCGGGAATGCCGGGCAGGAAAACCCACCCGTGTGCCTGGGCAGAGAGCAGGCAGAGCAGTGAGCCGGCGGGAATGGGAACAGGTTTGAGCTGCTCCCCTGGAATTCCTCATCAAATGCCTTCCCGCTGCCATCTGTGGAACGGTGGTTGTTAACACAGCAGCGGGAAAAGCTCAGGGACAACAAACCAAGCTTTTCCCCCGCCTGTTTACAGCCGGATGACAGAAAATACAAAGCCATCCTCTCCCCCTGCCCTCCTTTCACTGTGCCGTGACGTGGTTCCCACACTCAATGTGGCTCAGAGGAAGGAGGTGCAGACGCTTCAGCCCCCGCAGGGCAGAGTTCTGTGCCCCTCAGAGCAGCAGCCCCGGCTCGGGCAGTCACCGAGGGATGGGCTCTCCGGGTGCTCCTCAGCCCCTGCTGACAGCACCTTCCTGGGAAGCTCCTGCCCCTCGCAGCCGCAGAGCCCACGGCTCCCTGCCATCCGCTGCTTCCCAGAAACCCTGCTGGGAAATTCATGAACATTCCACGTGCCCTGCCTTGCAGAGCCCCACAGCTGCTATTGCTGTGCTGCTGGCTGGGACAGTGTCTGATAAATTCAGCTCAGGGAAACCAGAGTGCAGCCTCTGCCCTTGCCTCAAACCACAATGCTTTGTTTATCCATAGATCCCCAGTGCTTCTGTGTGGACTCCCATCCCGTTCCACTGACAGCCAGATACTGGAGAAAAACATTTCCTCAACTCAGTTTTGTGCCACCTCTATTTGAAGCATCCAAGGAAGGCCAAGGTTTTAACAAGAGTCAAGAAAAATGTTACCTGCACAACAGGACTCTATTTCTTCACTTCAAACAGCCCCACGTGCTGGCAGAAGGCTGGGGGATGTTGGGAGGAGAAGGCAGTGGATTTAAGCCAAGGAAGTTTTCAGCATGGACATGGAATGGTGAAGCAAAGCTCCAGCAGTTCCACTGTTGTTGCTGTTTGTTGTTCCCATTTGGGGAAAAGAGGAGAGGAGGTGGCAGGGGCAGCTGGGCATTGAGGGAGCTCAGCGGGTCGTTCTCTGCCGTCACAGAACTGCCCTGCTGGCTCTAATTGCAGGGCAGGAGCAGAGGATTCAGAGCCTGTCTGTGTCACCTCACAGAGGCTGAAATGCTTTCCTCACGTTCCAAGGACAAGCTCTGCCGGGGATTTGGCCAACAGAAAACAAAGAGGATTTAATACATGAACTGATTTGACCATTTCTTTAGAATTCTGGTACCAAGTTTGTCAAGTTTCAGCTGGTTTTAGGGGCAAGTTTGTTTGTCCTAGACACATTAAACGAGTTCTAAAGATGCCCAGGTGCTCAGAGCTGGGGTTGTCAGCCTGGATCACGGACAGGGCTGTGCTGACAGCCTTGGTTACCACGGCTCACCCTACATAATGCATGGAAATGCAGCAGCTGGGATGCAGCCTATGAAAAATACATGCAGAAATTTAAAAATAAGATCACCCCCTGCCCCTGCAGCTTGCAGGATTGCCAGGCACGACTTTTGCACAGAAAAAGATCCCAGAATTCAAGCCCCAAGTTCTCTCACAATCCATCTCAATGTGATCACACACCCGTGGCAACCAACAGCAGTATTTTTGCTGACTGGGAACAACTGGCAGCAGTCTGTGATAACACAGTGTTTGGAGCACCTATTCTGCTCCACCCCATTTAGTGTGCTAGCACGGGATTTATTGCCTATTTATTCCAGCCAAGTGGGCTGGAGAGCTCTGTGCCTGTGCTGATGGATGCTCCTGAGGTGACAGTGCTGTGCACAGACACAGGGGCCACACTGTCACTGCTTGGTTGGGGTCACTCTCCAGCACTGCCCACACTGCAGGAAGGGAAGGAAAACACTGTGCCTGTCAAACACACGACCAAAAATCCAGCTCCCAGTCCTGTGGAAAGCAATTTGCTGCACTGGAGAAGTTTGGGATGTTCTCAAGCTGCTGTGAAGCCTCACAGTCCTGTCTCTGCAGTTCTACTGCCGTGGCAAAAGGGCTCGGGGGAGACAAGAGCCTGTTCCAACCCTGGGAACAGCAACTGTGAAATTGGGCTCTGCCAAATGAGTGTCATGGGAAGTTCCAGTTGTCTGTGACAGCCACAGTGAGATGATGAAATGAGAGACCCCAGGAGCAGGTCTGCAGGATACACTGAACCCTTTGTGCCCCCAGAGCTGCCCCAGGACCTCGTTTGAGGGTGCTCTGCCCTTGCAGGGAGTTCTCCATCCACACTGCACCTCCTGTCTGACCCATGGCAGTGACAGCAGCTTGAGCATGACCAGAAAGGGCTGATTGTCTCTCCATTTCTTCCTTCTTCAGCTGCCCCTTGTGCCAGCCCACAAACCAACCCCCTGGGGGTCTGGCACACACTAAAGCCGATGCTCAGCTGCAGAACAACTATTCCAACGTGTCCAAGGAAGTGCTGGGCAGTGCTCATCTCCCTGCTGCTCTGTGCAAGCAACACGAGTTCCACTGCCAAATGGATGGATGCTGCTCCCCCAAGCCTTGGCTCTGTGCCCCCAGGGAGCCCGCCAGCAGGGCAGGGGTCAGCAGGGCAGGGGCCAGCAGGGCAGGGGCCAGCAGGGCAGGGGTCAGCAGGGCAGGAACCAGCAGGGCAGGGGCCAGCAGGGCAGGGGTCAGCAGGGCAGGAACCAGCAGGGCAGGGGCCAGCAGGGCAGGGGCCAGCAGGGCAGGGAGCTCGAGCATCACCTGCACATCTCCAGCAAACCCAGGCAACCTGGAACACTTTCTATGTTTGTGGCATTGATAACAGAACTATGTGGCTGACTGATTAGAAGCTGTATCATAGAGCCTCCTGCTTCCAAAAACCCAAATCAGGCCTTGAGAAGCAAGCCCTGAGGTCCCTTCTCTCTGATCCTCTGCTAATTGGGCAGTCAATGTGCATCCTCACCAAACAGACACAGCAGCAATTTCCGGGGCTAATACGAAACAACTAAACCATGAAATAAGCAGAGGTGCTGCTGGTAGATTTTCTTCTCCACTTCCCTCTGTCCCAGCGTTCTGGTTTCCCTCTGACACTCATTAATGTGCTTGGCATATTGAAAAAAATATAAATCCATCTTTCAGGAGAGAGGTTGGTCATAAACTCTGATGCTTTTCCCCTTTCAAAATGTTACCTTGGACGACCTGGCCCTCATAAATAACAACCTGAGTTGCACTGCACTTCAGAAAACAGAGAGAGCTGTGGCTCTGACAGTCAGCAATACGTACCATGGGTATCTGTTCACATGCAAGGCACTCAGACATCTATTAACTGAAACAGAAGAGCTTTTTTTCATATGTATTCTTCCCCCTGCAGCTGCTTGAACAAACATTTCTCCAGCCTCCCATCTGCCAGCTCATGTATCTCCAAAAATCAGCAAGGTTAACGAAGACCTGCTAATTGCACACTATTGAATGTGACCTGGCTCAGCTTAGGAACTGCTGCCACGTGGGCTGAGCTCTTGTGGTGAAGCCCAGAGCGAGGTGGGCTGCAGGAGAGCTGGCTCTGATCCCAGGGGATCTCTCCATGCCTCTGGCTGTGGGGTGTCCTCCAGGGAGGCTGAGGCTGTGACCCCCGGGCTGAGGAAGGCCCCCCTAAGGTGTGTGAGGGGTGTGCTCTCAGCTCCCATGGCTCAAGAGCAGGGAACTGTTCCTGGGCTGCTGGTGACTTGGTGCTGCTTGAACCTGCACCTGTGGAACAGCAGAGGGATCCTCTGCTGTGAAGTCCAATGGAATTCTCACTCCAGCTGTGCCAGACCTTCCTGTTGCCACACACAACCTGCCAAGATCATCAGCTCACACAGGAGGGGAATTGGTCCCACTATGAGGAACATAACAAATGCTAATTAAATACCAGGTAGCTCTGAAGCAGGGAAGGCAAAGCAAGCATTGCTGATGCCTGTGTGAGAGGAGGCAGCACTGCCCTGCAGGGGCTCTGCCCAATCCAGGGAGAGCTCCCTGCACAGCTCTGGGTGTGGGAACCCCAGGCAGCAAGAGATGGACAACTCCCAAGCACTCTTCCAGTGGCGCTTGTTGCTCCCCTCATGGGTGTGGCAGGAGAGCCAAGCCTGGCTGTTTGGGAAGATGCACAGCGACTGAGGAAGCTGGGCTGGTGGGAGGTGACAGCTCTGGGCTGGAGTGGTGCCCTGCTGCCTGTGTTGGCACAGCAGCCCAAGGACTGTCACACACCCACTGAGTTCCAGGGTCCCCAAGGCAGAGGGGGGCACAGATTTGCCAGCCCAGCCCACAGCTGGCCTGTGCAGGGGAAGGAACCAGGTATGGCTTCACCATGGACAAGGCAGAGCCTCGGGGCAGGTGAGGGTTTCCTCCTTCACAGGCCAAAGCAAAGCTCACTGCCCTCACCCTGGGGGTGTTTACTGAGAGGCACTGGGCCCCTCAGCCAGCTGGAGGTGCCCACCATGGCTGCTGCTCAGGGGGGCTCAGTGAAGGTCCATTCCATGGGAAGGTGCTGGTTCCCCACCACTCCTGCTGCTCAGGGGGGCTCATGGAGCACATTCCATGGGAAAGTGCTGGCTCCCCACCATTGCTGCTGCTCAGGGGAGCTCAGTGGGGCTCAGGGTCCCTCTGGGGCCTCTGCCTCCGACCCCAATGGCTGCAGCAGTGAACAAACCCACTGCTCTGGCCTTCCCCCTCCTCTCTCCAGTTCCATGAACAGCTTGGAACAACAAAGCTTTCAAACAAACATTGCTCTGACCATAAATATTCACCAAGGACTCTCACAGCTTCGAACTGCATTTTGCTTAGAGCACAGTAATAGCTTTTCCAGAGGGGTGAAAACAAATGGAAGGAGAAACCCAGAGCACATTTACAGATGGCACATGGGAAAAAACTCACTGCTAACCCAGTTTCCCCTCCTTTGTATTGTATGGAATAGCCATCGTGTCATATCCAACAAAACATCATGGACTATGTGGTGGATGTGAGGTGTGGAATGAGCCACCAGAGGAAATGGAAAACATTTCAGGACACTGAGGCACTGCCAGACTCACAGTAGGAGCTCAAGGAGAACTGAACTGGGCTGTTGGTGGTTATAATGAGGCATAACTGAAATGCTTGTCAGTGTTGAAGGTGCCTCACAGATAAAGATGTGCAACACCTCAGTGCAAGTGATATTTTCACCCTGCGCTTCATCCAGACAACTCAAAAAGCACTGAAATTGCTCAAACGAGTTTGTAGTGCAGGGAATGCAGACAGAGCATCCCACACACCTGCAGGACTCCTGGCAGAGCAAGAAGGCCCAGCAAGGGATCACAGAAGAGGCTCCAAGGACACAAATCAACTCTGCCTAAGAAGAGCAGGACAAGCAGCCCCACAGCAGGACCTGGGCAGGGTGAGGGGCAGCAGGAAGGGGCAGCAGGCTCTGACCACAGAGAGGTGGCACTGCAAACAGCACCTTCTCACAAAGCACCTCCATCAGAGCACTGGTGAATCCATCCCCTTCCCAGCCCCATCCAGGCACAGGGAAGAACCAGCCCAGCTGTGTTCCTGCAGTGATTCCCCCTGGAGGGAGGTGTTCCCTCGCTGCTGCTCAGCCACAGGCAGCTCTGCCAGCCCCTCACTTGGTGCTTCTCACAGCAAACCAAGGCAGGGGAAAAACATCAGGAAGTTTTTCTTCATCAAATTTGTATTTTAATGCCCTTTTGTCTTGATCTGTTTTAAATACAAAAAGGATCATGACAGCACATGCTGTGAGCTGTCTAAGCCTTTCAGGGGCTTCTGTGCACATCAGCTTAAGAGCAGGTAACACAAAATGCAAACAGACCCTGGAGCTTCCTCCACCATCCCTGCTCTTTCCTCTCATTGCTTACATGGATTTACTGGACTTAAAGAAAAAGCAGCCCTGAAGGCTTGAGGGATGTTTCACGCAGCCATAAACCCTCTTAAAGGGCCACACTTGCTCAGTAACCCCTGCAAGGGGACAGAATGTCCCCCAAGGCAGCAGGAGCAGCAGCACACACCACGTGCTGTCCTGGAGCAGCCCCTTCCCTCCAGTACCTGGAGAAATGGCACACACTCCACAGGTTCTGCTAACCCAGCCCCACACTGGGTTCCAAGGACACTGGCACATGGAAGTGCAGGCATGGCAAGTGTGGCACAGCCTTGGGCATCCCCACCAGCACAGCAGCAAAGTGCTGTCCATGCCAACCTGAGCTCTGAACCCCAGGATGTTCACCCTCCAGCATCCCAAAGGGCAGAGCAGTCCCTCTCTGCACATTCCCCCAAGGAGTTTTAGCCCCCGAGTTACACTGGATATTTTTAAAAATCAGTAGAGAAAATAGCACAAAATGGCTTAGTGCTAAATATTTATTCTACAACCCCATCCCTGTGCACCATCTGCTCAGGCTGCAGCATCCCATGGTTTCCATGCAGCCAGCCAGTGTGCTGGTATGGCAACAGGGAGGACAAGCACAGCTCAGTGTCCAACTCCCCAGAACACCGTGGCATTGCCTGGAAATCACAGGCACTGGAGAGACAAGACACAGTTTGTCTTCCAGGTGTGCCGTGTGTGCTGCAGGGGCCACCCTGAGCCTCTGCATTTGATGGAATGCTTTCCTGGGAATTCTCAAATAAGCAGAACCCCTCCCCAGGTCCTTGAAGGAAAACCCTCTCTGAAGACCTGCACTCTGCACCCCCAGGGGACAGCCCGGGGCAGGAGGTTGGGTTTGCAGCTCGGGACAGACATATCTGTGGGGCCACAGCCTGGTTTCCTGGGGCTGGCAGGAGAAACAATGGCACGTGGGATGTGCTGTGCCTGTGCTGCTTCCTCCTCGTGGCCAGAGCACAGGGAGGATGTGCACAGGCAGCACAGGGTCTGCTGCTGACACATCCTCTGTGTGCTGCCCTACCCCAGGGTGAGCCTCAGGCTGCACAAACACCACCCTCACCTTCACTGCTGGGAACAGTGTCCTTGTCACCAGCACAGGCCACTCTTTACACCCTTGTGCCACTGCTGGTTCCTGATGGGCACATCTCCATGCCCACTTCATCCAAACCCATCCTCTGCTTTCTGTCACAAGCCTCTACAGAACCCAGTTCTGGAGAATTTAAAAGACTGCTCTCCCTGATCACACCCCAAGGAGGTCACCACGTGGAGCTGGTGTGGGCAGGTGTGGGCAGCAGCCCTTCCCTGGAGGGCTGTGGGGTCCAGCAATGCTCTGCATGAGCCCAGAGACCACTGGAGGAGGAGGAGGAGGAGGAGGAGGAGGAGGGGTGGGGGCCTGGCCATCGTGTCACGCAGGGCCACTGTGGGGAAGTGACTCTGGACAGCACAGGTGGGAGCACACACAGCACTCACTGCTTTACTTTTCAATGCAAGATATGCAAGAGGCTTTAAGGAGCAAAAAGCTGAATAGGGGGGAAAAAGGCACAGAAAGGCAAATACAAGGTAGCACAATTACTGTCTACTTATACAACTGCTGTGGAGCCACAATTCATTGTGTATTACTGATAACTGCAGCATAATGTACCGAGGGGTTTGCAGGGAGTTTCACAGAATGCAAGATATTCAGATTAAAAATGAGCCCATTTGCAAGAGAACATCATATTTTTGCATTGCCCAGGGATGAAACCAGTCTTGTAATTGTATGAAGTGTGATGCTTTCTCTCACAGCTAATTCTTAGAAAGTAAAATTAGCAAAACATAGCCCAAGTCCTGCTGTCAGGTCAGGTCAGGTGTGAGCCCAGGGACCTGATCCCTTCTGACAGTGGCAGGGTGAGCATCGTCCTCAGTGTCACACCCAGAGAGCCAAGAGCCCACGGGACTGGCTGGAGAATGGTCCCTGTGCCACAGGGAGGAGGAACAAAGCAGGTGAGTGCTGCCCTGCCCCAGCTGCAGGAGCTGATCAGGGCACCCTGGCACAGCCTCTCACCAGGGCCAGGTGGCACTTGGAGGGAGTGCAAACACCTGGAGTGGGCTGAGGATCAGGAAAGCATTGGAATGCACACAGCCCAGGCAGCAGGGAGTGTGGCACAGCCAACATCCTGCCTGGAGCAGCTGCAGGTGAGCTCCATCACGGGGAGCAGGACAGGGACAGGCACAGAGCTGCTCTGCTGGGCACAGCAGGGACACCCTCAGGGCTGGGGGCACCAACACAACCACAGAAGCAGCTTCCAGAGCAGACCTGTGGGCTCTGCAGCTCCACAGCCACCACTGAGAACAAGAATACAAATGCATGCTCTTGTGGAAATTGTTTTACAACGTGGGTTATGTACAAATTCCAACTCTTATGTGTGGGTATGTTAAAAACAAGGCCCAGTTGCCAAGGAATCAGATTTTACTTGCCCAGTAGGTTTTTGATTTCCATCTATGTGAATATACTTGACTATTGGCAAAAACATCTCCAAATTGCACCAACTGCACTTTTGAGTTCTGTGATCAGTCACTGCATAAAAATTGATTAGTGGAAGAGTCAAAGTACTTATGAAAACATACTCTGTATCTTGTGGGCAGATAAATTCAAGGAAGTGCTGGAGGAAAAACCACAACACACTAAGCCAGAGTCACTTTATATGCAGAGAGAGAGAGAGAGATGCTCTACCTGAATCCAATCTACTGTCAACCAGCTTTCCCATTAGTGTGAGCCTGTGCCATCCATCAGCAGCTGAGCCCACACTGTCCCAGCCATCCTTCTGGAACATCTTACACTGGTTGTGAGTAAAGCATTTGCTGTTTATGCTTCACAGAGACACAAACCCTTAGTAGAGCCTTATCAATGCGCAGAACTGAGTTCCCAAGGCTGGCAGTGAGTCATGGAGTGCATGGTGGTTAAATGCAGAGCCATTACATAAGAACAGCCCGAGATGCCCATTCTGTGCCAGCCCAGCTCTGCTGGGGGCACCAACAGGAACACGTGTTTGTGAAGAGCACACAGGTGCTGCCAGGAAATTGGAGGGGCTGTGCCAGGCACCTGAGAGGCCTCCTCGGTGCTTCCAGCAAACCTGGGCAGTGCCAGCCCTGCAGAGCTGCGGGATGGAGGCCATGGGGGTGACAATCCTGTGGCAAAGCCTCAGGGGACAATGCAAAGGGATGACCATGGGCTGCCGTTTTGGTACACGGAACATCCATGAACAACCAGGGCAGAAGGATAACGTGGTAGCAGCACTTTGCACTGGGCACTGGGGGTAGGCAGGCTGCAGAGTCAGGCTGGCAAACAGATTTGCCCACCTGCAGAGTCCAGGAAGGAAGCCACACACTCCCCACAGGCACTCTGCTCCAGCCAGATTTTATCTTGGAGCTGTTCCCCTGCAGTGAGAAAAGTGCCTGCAGCCTTCCAGCAGCAGGAGCCTCTCAGAGGAGCAGAGGCCCAGCCCTCCCTGGGAAGGGTTCAGGACACCCTGAACTCCCAGACAGGACAGCAGATCATCAACTTCTCCTTCAGAGGTACTTGCTTCTGGGAAGAACAGCCACAGCCTTGTCCTTTCAGGCTTTAACAAAAACAGTTGACCCTTCAAGCACACGAGGAAGGGGTGTCAGTCACCTGCCACTCTCAGAGGCTCTTGCCACAGACCACTGAGTTTTGGGCAAGCAGATGTAATTCTTTGTGAGCCATTCCCCTCAGATGGGCAGACAGATTATTAAACACAGCCTCACAGTCATGCAGGGCAGGCTGGGGCTGGCAGGAAGTGTTTGGTACACAGCCCCTTTTTGTCAGGACCTTCACAGAAAGAAGAGCAGTGATTTCTGTTCAGTCCTGTATGAGCCATACAGAAGTTGGTCCTACAAAACGTACTCAGCAAGTAGCCTGAATTCAGAGATTTTCCTGTTAAGTGGCATCAAGGGCTTTGTTAATAATAACAGAACATGCATGTCTCTAAACACTCCAGAATGGATTTCAAAATGAATGCCAGCAGGTTCTTCCTGAGGCACTGACGTTCCCACAGAGTAAGATGAATTGACACATGTGGGTTCTCTCTCCAAGACACAGCATTGATAGTACATCCATACTGTCATTTCTGGATTACAACTAAAACTAGAGGAACAAAACCCCATCCAGGTCCAGAATGGTGCACACATGAAAACTGGCAGGAAGTGTTTTCCCTTAGAGTAACACCAGAATACACTAAGCTGACATTCTTTCCTTGGCTGTGTACGGGTTCGTGAAGCGCAGCTGGAATATCAGAGCTCTTCAAAATACAGGTGAAGAGAAGATCTTGCACAGCCACAGGCAACAAATCCTCATTAGAAGTCTTTTCCCATTTACAAGCTGAAAAATGCACCTTCCTGCAGCCCCTGCCTGGTGCTCAGCACAATGCCTGGCTGTGCACAGACATTCCGTCGGGATACACCGACTCCAACGGGGTGGATGTTCAAATCATTTCCACAGCCAAGCAATGAGAACACACCTATTTCTCCCAGGATTTGTGACAATCCTCCCTCCAGGACGGGCTGTGTTTTCCAGGAATTCCCAGTCTCAGAGTTCCCAGCCCCACTGCTCCATTCCTGTTTGAGTCTTCCACAAAGGAAACATAAGAGCTGCTCCAACTATCAGCCTCAGAATTTCAAACTCAGGCATGTCAGAGCTCCCTTTTTTCCTGTTTATCCAACAAGTCAACCATCAGGGTGTAGTTTTGCCCTGTGCAACAGCTCTGGTGGAAACTGAAGCTGCCACCAACACTGCCAGGCTGGCCCCTTGCAGTGAGCTCCGTGCACATCCCCTTCCACAGACAGGGACACTCTGGAGCTCTGCTGCCCCCGTGCCCACTCCTGCCTGTGCCCACCAGTTCTGGAACCACCAAAAACCAGCAGGAAAACCCCCCTGGGACCAAAGCAAGGCTCTGCAGTGTCTGCTGTGCTGCACAGCCCCCCAGGGCTGATTTCAGGACCCCCCCCCAGCACTGGAGCTGCTGCTCTAACAGGGAGGGATCAACAATAGGTGGCTGCAGGCAGGCACAGCTCCTCCTTAGACCCTCCAGCTCTGTCCTGATGCTCCTAAACACCTCTCAGAACCATCTCAGCTCACTTTTCCGTGGTCTGCCACAGGAATGAAGGGTGCCTTGCTGATTCCCTGCTCACAGTTCCCACAGGCAGGTTGGGTCTGAACAATGACATGGGCTTTAGAGATAGTCAGAGCCCCTGCTGATGGCTCCTGTCACTGGGGAGTGGGGAGGGACACCTTGGAAATGCTGCCTGTGTGCACAGAGCCACTGCCCTGCTGCTCCCTCACTGCCTGGCAGAGGAAATCCCTGCACCTGGGCCAGGTGTGTCCCTGCAGAGAGCAGGGAGGAGCTGCCCTGTGACACCACCACATCGTTCTCTCTGGAAGAGGTTTCATCAAGGATGGCCCTGACACTGAACTTTCCCCAGCTTTGTGGGCCAGAAAACAAATGTTTTCATTTTAAAATGTTATAAAAGAAAACCAGTGGTATTTCAAGCAGGAAAGCATGTGAGCAGCAGTGTCTGCTGGGAGCACACCCAGGTGCACTGACTGTGCTGATCCCTCCCTCCCTGGCACAGCTGTGGCCGTGGGGCATCACCCCCCCTGCCCAGCACACAGCTGGGACCCACCCAGGATGGGCTGTGCCCCCCGGGTGCCCTCACACACTGTGAGGGAGCCATGCAGGTCTGAGAGCCCAGAGAAACCCTGGGCTCCCTGTTCAGAGGGCAGAACAACAAATGGAAATATTCTGTGGTTCAGCACCCCCAGAATGTTTGCTGGCCCAACGCAGAGAAGTCCTTCTCCCCAAACCCACCCAGAACCAGGTGCCCTTTGGACTGTGCCACCCATCACACAAGCCCATTTCCTCCTCTTGGCTGAGGAATGACAATTCCCTGGGTCTCTTGCCAGGCTTGCCTGACCTCCTGCCAGGTCTGGCTCCAAACTCTGGCTTGACAGTGCCGTAACTCCGTGGTGACACCAGGGAGCAGGAAGCTAATTCAGGGCACACCTGCAGGTGCTCCCCCACCACTGAGCAGAACACAAGGGGGGCAGAGCAGGTGTGGGTTTCAAAGCCTTTCCTGCCACCACAATCTTTTGCCATGCTCGAGCCTGGCAACTGTGTTTCCTTCCCGGACCCCCAATGGAGACCTCACAGCTTCCCCCTCCTTGGTTTGTTTTCTTGTAAATGGTCCAAACAGCCAAAACTTGTAAAAGTGGTAGAACCAAAATTTATTTGCTGCATTTACTTTTCAATGTGAGATATGCAAGAGGCTTAAGGAGTAAAAAGCTTGGGGGTTTTGATGCTGAATCAGGGGGGGAAAAAAGCACAGAAAGCCTAATACAAGGTAGCACAATTATTGTCTATTGATACAAGTGCTGTGGAGCCACAATTCATCATGTGTTATTGATAATTGCAGCATAATGTACCGAGGGGTTTGCAGGGTTTTGAACAGAAGGCAGGATTACAAATGAACTCAGCTGCAGAAGAAGACTCTATTTTTGCATTATCCAGGGATGAAACCAGTCTTGTAACTGTACCAAGTGTGATGCTTTCTCTCACGGCTAATTCTCAGGAAGTAAAATTAGCAAAACACAGCCCAAGGGCTGCTGTCAGGTCAGGACAGGTGTGAGCCCAGGGACCTGATCCCTCCTGACAGCAGCAGGTCCCACCTCACAGCACCGGCGCAAAGCGGAGCCGCAGCGGAGACCCCAAGGTGAGGGAAGGCAGGCTGGCACCTTCGCTGCATTCCTGCCCCTGGCAGCTTTTCTCTGCCTCTGCAAAAAGTAGATCTCAGTAATTTACGGCTCTCAGCCTGCATCTAATACAGCAAACCCCCCCAGGCTGTGAGAGGGCAGGGAAGGCAGGGCTGCCACCCTGGCAAGGGGGATGCACACGGCGACAGACCGGGGGGACACCGTGAGCAGGAGGAAGGTGTGACGGGACACACACAGGGGCTGAAGGCAAAATACCTCTTGGGCCCACGACTTCTTCCCTGCAGGGAAGAGAACTCCAAAGGCTGGAGCCCTCCTCCCGCTTGCCCAGGGAGGCAGGAGCCGGTGGGAGCACAGAGAGCAGCACAAGGGAGGATGCTCAGCCAGCCACTGCCGTGGGTACGAGGTGTGCCCTGCCCTCCCCGGTGCCCACAGAGCCTGCAGCTCGGGGGACACCCATGGCACCCACCCCGCCCATCCCACACTCCCAAGCCCACCCGCCCTGCACAGGTCTCATCCACCTCCTTAGGGAGGTTGTACCTGAGCTCAGAGCCCCCCGGGCACCGTAGCAAGGGAAAGAACCACCTCACGGGGAAACTGCTCCCCACTGACCCGAAACAAAGTGAGAACGACCCGAAATAAACTCCGGGCTTAGACACAGAAGTCACACAGGCATCCAGGGCAGCTGAGGTTCTCTGAGCTGTCTGGATACACCGAGCAGCCTCTGATCTCTCCTGCCAGCTATTATTGCCATTTCATGGACAGAGAACCATGGGAGATGAAGAGAGTGCCTGGAGAACTGCTCCCTTCCGAGCACACCAGCAAAAACAGCTTTGGGGAATTCAGACTGGTTTGTCTCAATTATTCCTTCCATTGCCAAGTGGCTCTGAAAGGCTGAATTGCCTCTGTGGCTGAAGTAAGCAGATGTGATCCTGAATACACATGAGGAGACAACCTCCTCATCATGGCATGGGGAGCTTTGGTAATTTCTCAGGGTAAGTGCACTTTAACAGAATTGACATTGTCCAGGACCTTGGCCACTGATGGAAAATAATACTTCAAAGGCCCTTTCAATTGATGTAGAGCTTCCTGTACCCCAATACAGCTCTTGGAGTCACAGCAAAGCACTTCCAAGAACCTGCTGAGGATTCCCAAGTCGGCATTACAGCACTGCGTTTATGGAAGATAATTCCCAACACTGTTTAATTACATCTCTGACCTCTACACAATTTCCTATTACAGACCTCGTTCTTACCCCTTTTAAGTCCAACTCAACTCATTCCAGAGGAGCAGAACACAAAGAGATCCTTAGCTCTGAAATTTGCATTAGGAAATGAGGGGCAAGAGGGGAGCACTTCTCTCAGGCTTCAGAAGATTAAACAAGGCAATGAAGTGTGTGACTTCCTTCATTTCAAATCTCAGTTCCATGGGACAGAGGTATCTCAAAGTTTCTTTTGCCATAAAGGAGGAATTAAGTCTGTACTTCTTGCAAAATCTGTAACTATTTTTAAATCTTAAGACTGCCACAGGGTTGGATGTGATCTCGTGTGGTCCTTCCAAGAGGGAAGCAGCTCCCTGTAATGCCTGGAGACACCAGTCTCAGCCCTCCTTGAAGGCCTTCAAGGACCACCACTCCTCACCCTCTCCAGTACTCTGCTCCCCTGCTTCAATTGTCTTCCTACAGTGTTTTCTAATATCCAAACCTAAACTCTCTTTGCAACAGGTAAGTGGTTACTTGCCAAGGCTGTGCAGAGGAGGACTAGAACACTTTCCTCTGCAAGGCTCCTCACACTTTGCAAAGCTCCCCTCCCTCCCTTGGTGTTTTACAGCCCAAAACTCTTTCTTTTTGCACGCCCTTGTAAAGGGTATTTTCTAAGCTGATCTCTGCCATCTCCTGCAGAACCTCCCCAGTTCTCCTACAGCTCCATAAAGTGCCCTGCTCAAAGCTCAGCCCATCAGCCTGGTTTCCTCATCACTGAGCTGAAGAGCCTAATTAAATTGCACACTTGTCATGCTGCTGGTAATGCATCCCCAAGCTCCGGGTTTCACTTTCCCCCACACAGACCTCCTGCTGCTGACACACACCCAGTGTGTGACCCATCCTAATCCCAGATCCTGCTCCACAGTGTCGCTGCTCCAGGCGTTCCCAGCTCCATGGCTGAGTTACCTCCCCAGGGCCATGCCCAGCTGATTTGGGGTACCATCTCCAGTTTGTAAGCACCATTTTGAGCTCTGATCCTGTACTCCACAGTGCTCACAAGCTCACATACCTTCATGGTGATCACAAATAACTGAGGCCAGAGAAATTTTGGGAAGGAAGAGTATATCTAGGTCGTAACTTGAGGCCCTTTGTGTCATCGATGAAATGCCAGTGAGACATCTCTGTCCCTGTGCAGCAGGTGACTGTGGCACCTCCTCACACAGCCAGTTGTGCCACACAGTCCTCAGGGCACAGACAGAAAACACCCATTTTTCTGAACTGATGTCAAATGAACCCCACAGCAAGGCAAAATCCCTAGGATGTCTGTCTAATTCAAATAGAAGCTTGCATCCAAATAAAAGGTGGTTTTTAGGGCAGGTCCTTTACCCCATGAAACAAAATTTGCAAAAAGTGCACGTGAAGGGTAATCCATGTAGGAGATTAAACTACAAGGAGAGATGGCAATGGATTTAAAAGGAGAATGGGATGTCAGGAGTCCAGGGACACCTCTATCAGCATCAAGCAACCCTCACACAAGGGTCCAGCATTACCCCTGACCATCCAGGCTTTAAAATCCCCTGAACACAACACGACCCAGGCACGCGGCTCCATCACCATTTCCTGACCTCGCATCAACACGCTGCTGGGAAAGCTGCTCTTCAAGGCTCTAAGTGATCAATTATTCATCAAACTATGTTTGGACATCCACGGTTCAATCCCAGCCTCCATGATTAGACACATCAGGATCTTGAATACAGATATTAAAGTAGTCGGGTGCCTTTTCACCAGAGTTGGATCAACACTGGATTTTGAAACTATCTGCTATATATAACCATAAGCGGTTCCCCCTCTACTCAGGGGGTTCACGGCTGTGAAAAGGAAACCATTGTAAGGGAGGATGCAGCAGCTGGTGCGAAGGACAGCGGTGCCCGGCAGCAGCCGGTGCCACAGCCCACCCTCCGGCGCCTCCCGGTGCGAGGGGCGCGGGCACCCCGGGGACCCTCGGGCAACAGCGCCGGGGTGGGGGTCCCGCTGCGGCGGCCGCGACAGGGACAGCTCCGGCAGCGGGACGGGACGGGACGGGACGAGCCAGGGCGCGACGGGCGCTGGGAGCGCGCGGGGACCCACAGGACATTGGGGACATCGGGGCCCGGCGCCCCCCGCCCGCTCCGCGCCCCCTCACTCACAGTGGCACCATCCCAGGTGGCAGCACCAGTGCAGGCGGAAGCAGCGGCCGTGGCTGTGCGTGGCGCAGAGAGAGAGCCCGTCGCAGGGCTGGAAGTCGGGTCTGCCCGCGCAGCTGCGGGCGAGCGCCTGAGCCTCGTCCAGCTTCTCGCTCTTGGCCGCCGCCGCCCCGCTCATGGCGCCGCCGCTCCGCCCGCAGCCCCCGCGCCGCAGCGGCCAGAGGAGGACGAGGAGGAGGAGGCTGAAGAGGAGGAGGAGGAGAAGAAGGAGGAGAAGGCGCCGAGCCGCAGCGGGGACCGCCCGCCCGCCCAGCGCCGCGGGGGCAGCGCCGCGGGCAGGGCCCGACCGCCCGCCCCCTCCGCCCCGCCCCGCGGCACCGCCCGCGGCACTCCGGGCACCGAGGGGGCACCCCCGGTGGGTGCATCACCCGTGGCACCCCGGGCACCGAGGGGTATCCCCCGGTGGGTGCATCACCCGTGGCACCCCGGGCACCGAGAGGGCACCCCCGGTGGGTGCATCACCCGCGTTACCCCGGGCAACGAGGGGTATCCCCCGGTGGGTGCATCACCCGCGTTACCCCGGGCAACGAGGGGGCACCCCCGGTGGGTGCATCACCCGATGGGTGCATCTCCCGATGGCCGAGCCTCCCGATGGCTCTGTGCCCCGACAGCCGTGTCTCCCGTGAGCTGTGCCCCCGATGGCTCTGTCCCCGATGGCTGTGCCTGCTGAAAGCAGTGTCCTCCGATGGCTCTTTTCCTCGATGGCTCTGTCCTCCGATAGCTGTGCCCACTGATGGCTGTGCCCCCCCATGACTATGCCCTCGATGGCTCTCTCTCTCAATGGCTCTGTCCTCCAGTGGCACTGTCCCCCCATGGCTCTGTCCCGCTTTGGCTCTGTCCCCCTGTGGCCATGTCCCCCTATGGATGGCTCTGTCCCCCAATGGCTCTGTCCCCCTGTGGCCATGTCCCTCAGTGTCTCTGGCCCCCTGATGGCTCTGTCCCGCCGTGGCTGTGCCCCCCAATGGCTCTGTCCCCCAGTGCCATGTCCCCTGATGGCTCTGTCCTCTGATGGCTTCTTTCTAAGCATGCTGCGATTTTAAAAACACTGATAAACTTTGTCTTCTATTTGTAAACTAATCAGTAGATATAATTTTGGTTAGTAATGATATAAAAGTGTATTGTTATTTCCAACAATCATATCTTTAGGCCAAAATTAAAGTTCAGATTTATCTGGAGCTGTGGCTATGTTATTTGTTTCCTAAGTGTAGTGGTGGACTCGTTTCCCTGACATGTTTGAAATAAATGGTGATTTTATTGCTGCTCTGCTCAGCACTGGGAGTCGAAGCCAGCTTTCTGTTGGAACAGAAATCAAATGGTCATTTTTGTAGTCTCTTATCTTTGTACAATACCCAACAGCTCTTTGTCCAAAAAATACTTACTTTTCTGTGTTCTCCAGAATATTCCCAGACAGTTCCTGTGGCGTCTGGGATAGATCCCAGAGGTGTTCCTATCCTGTGTATCCTCCTGAAGGTGTTCTGAGAGAACAATTTGCTTCTTGCCAACAAGAAGAGCTTGAGAACAGCCAAGCTGCTGGAGTCTTGCTGTGATCAGCTCCTGCTTTATGTGTCAGACCAGGGGATATGGGTCATAACTGCAGAGCAGAGAGTCGCACTGAGGCTTTGGACCACCTCTGACTGTCACCCCTGGCCTGCAGCACAGACCTGTTCCCTGCAGCACTGCTGGCCCTGGGATGCTTCACTGCCCACACCGGGGCTGGGCTGGGCACAAGGCTGAGACACCCCCCAAGCAGCACGTACAGCTGAGCAGGTCCTACCCCATGCACTGCCCTGTGCCCTGGCCATGCTGCCAAACCCACTTGCCACGTGCCTTTCCTGCACAAAAGGCTCCCCAGCTGCACACCCAGAGCACCCTTTCCCCCAAAGCAAAGGATGGAGTTTAACAGGCTGGATGGTGAGGGGCTGGTGGTAACGAAGGCTGCACTAAATGGTCCTGCTGTTCCTCCTGAACTCCCTCCCTTGTTGCCAGGAGCAGAATGGGCTCTTTGCCTTAGCAGAGGGGCTGGTGCCAGAGTGGGAGCCTGGAACACCCACCCACAGGGCAGTTGGCTCCCATCACAGCAGGGCACATGGGCAACCAGCACCTGTCCTGCTGCTGCCCCTCCTGCCCTTCCGTGTCCCCTCCTGCCCACCTCAGTGCCAGGCGAGCCCTGGGCACACACAGCTGTGTCCCAGCTTATGCCCTCACCTCCTGGCATATGGAAGTTGTTAAACTGAGCCTAACTGGGCAGGAAAAGGGTGCCCAGATGCACTGAGCAGAGGCTGTGAGCCTTCCTTGGTGCTGGTCACAAGGACTGGGGGAGCTTCACATCTTAAAATGCCTCTGGGGTTCATTACACTGGAAAGAGGATATTCTGACTCATTCCTTGAGGCTCACCTGCCTTTGCTTTGCCAATATCCCACTGAAATCTGCAAATATCCAGGACCTTGCTCAGCTGTTTGTGAGCAGAGGAGAAACTGATTGCAAATCCAGGTGTTTCTTCGACACTGTCCTGTTGTCCTCCTGTTCCCTGGAGCCCACCAGCAGCAAACAGGGGACAAAGCTCAGCTCCCACGAGACCTCAGGCCCCAGGAGAACTGACAGTTCTACCTGCTGCACAAAGCCCTCCATCTCCAGGGCTGTGTCACCTCCAGAGCTGCTCTCAGACCAGCCTGGGCTGTCAGATCACTTTCTGTTCAAAAGAAATAAGTAAAGGAAGGTGAGCTGTGGGTTACAGGACAGGGGTAGGTGCTCCTGACAAGCCCCGCGGGCCCCATGTGTTTTGGGCACTGCAGGACACACTCCAGTCATGCCTGGGGCACACAGCTCTCTGCCTGCCTTTGAAGGCCCAGCGCTGCAGGGGCCTCTGATCAAAGCTGAAGCAATTCCTCTCCTTTGGTGCACTCCCATTCACCACTGTTTTGCAAAATGCCTGTGGCTGAGCAGTTAATGGAGGCATCTGCTGCACTGGCAGAGTTCAGCGACTTAATTAAAGACATCTAACAATCCTGCAGCTGCCTGCGAGGGGCCGCGGGACTCGGGAGCAGCCGGATCTCCGCAGCCTGAGAGAGAGCGAGCACCCTGCTGTGCAGAGAGGCAGACGTGCAGCCAGGCACTCCCGGGAGAGCAGTGCAGGGCCCAGAGACTGAGGGAACCGGAGCCAGCTCACATTGTGTGTCACCGAGACCTCCCCGTGCTGAGAACTGCCCAACCTCAGCTCAGGAAGGGGCAGACGGGCAGAGAGTGAGCAGAGCCAGGGACATTCCTTGCCCATAGAGATGCTTTTACCTGGAAAACATTTTTAACAGATATTTTCTCACTGAATGAAAATAACTGGTTTAAAAAGACAGGTGGGGGAACTAATCCTGTACCAAGTGGTTAGCAAGTTCTCTTCTGCGGGGGGCTGTGTTCTCTCCTGTTAAATGAAGAAACATTTCACTCATGGGCATATTTCTGGCATCACTGCACATTTGAGCTGATGGGGACCGTGCAAGGCTGTTATTTTAACAACTTACCGAAGAGGCTCACAGAGCAGGGTGGTGCTTTCTGCTTGGGCTGCAGCACCAAGGGCTGCAGGGCTGATTCAGGGCCAGGCCCAAGGAGCCGCGGATGCCCTTTGGCCGCACTGGCCCCGCCGGGAGTGGAGCGGTCCAGGCCCGGGACTGCCCCGCACTGCCCCGCACTGCCCTGGCACTGTCCCCGCCCTGCCCCGCCCCGCACTGCTCCCGCCCTGCCCCCACACTGCCCTTCACCGCCCCCACACTGTCCCCGCACCTTTCCCTCACTGCCTCCACACTGTTCCCGCCCCGCCCCGCACTGTCCCCGCACTGCCTCTCACTGCCTCCACACTGTCCCCTCACTGCCCCCGCACTGCCCCCGCACTGCTCCCTCACTGCCTCCACACTGTCCCCACCCCGCCCCGCCCTGTCCCTTCACTGCCCCCGCACTGTCCCCACACTGCCCTGCACTGCCCCTCACTGCCCCCGCCCTGCCCTGCCCTGCCCCGCCCTGCCCCCTCA
>JAWWEV010000011.1:19695802-19714954 GCA_035583235.1 Hafferia zeledoni
GAGTGCCATGATCTGGTAAAGGGACTGGAGTTGGACCAAGGGTTGGACTTGATGATTTTGGAGGTCTTTTCCAACCCGACTGATTCCTTGATTCTGTGATCAGGGAACGGCCTGGCCCGAGGCACAGCACAGCGAGGGTGGTTGGGCAGTGCCTCGTGTCCGGAGCTGTCCCGTGGGTGTCCCCACAGCACCCACAGCAGCAGCAGCAGCAGCACCAGGGCTGGTGCAAAATGTGGCACGGGGGGAGCAGCCCTGCACCCACCCTGGGGCTGCTCCTGGCCCCACACACGGGACTCGGGCTGGACTGCAGCGGGTTGCTGTGCTACAATGAGCCCTCCTCTGCTCCTGCAGAAAAGGCCTCCCTGGAACCAGGGCCTTGTGTTGGCTTGGGACTTCTGGAGGGTTTCCTGCCCTCAGTTTTGCACTCTCACCCACTGATGGACAGAAGTGGACAAAGGGCCAAATAAGAATGTATTGAAGGAAAGAATAAGAGGCACGTAGCCTTCTCAGATACAAACTCCTCCACAAACAGGAAAATTATCTAATTCTACCATGTAGAGAAGCAATGGAGAAAAAACAAGGAACAAGCACATTTCCCTTTTTCTGCAACCCCATATGATACCACATAGTCTGTCATTAGATAATCAAAGCAGTTTTATTAAATTAAAATCAGAAGTCAGACATCCAGTGTCCCTAAGAAGGGA
The DNA here is from genome assembly GCA_035583235.1 of Hafferia zeledoni. NCBI lineage: Eukaryota > Metazoa > Chordata > Aves > Passeriformes > Thamnophilidae > Hafferia > Hafferia zeledoni. The sequence continues at coordinate 19,696,507 of JAWWEV010000011.1, forward strand.
ACCCAGGCCAACCTAGCCCCCACACCAGACTGGAAGATACACTCACTAGAGACATAAAATGGGAGACTTTGTCCCAAAGCCTGGAGCAGGTTTGGCTCCTTCTCCCTCTGCTCTGCTCTCCGCTAGAGATCTGTCACTCCCTGCCTGCCTGCACCAGTATCTGTGCCTGCACAGCTCTTGTGCCATGCCCTTCTCAGTGTGCCTTCTGCCCATGTGAAAACCTGGTCAGTGCCAGGTCATGTTTGGATCTGGTCAATTAGAGCTCGCTGAGCCCCAAGACCTGGTAGCTACAGGCAGGCAAGATGGAGGAGTGGTGGTAACACATTTCCACACTTAAGAGATGCCAGAAGATGTTTCTGCTTGGACAAAGCCAGGTGGGGATAATGGTAAGGGAGGATGGAGTCTGGATGCAGAAGGCCAGTCATGAGCCAACACCACAGGGCATGGCAGTCAGGTTGATGTATTTGTGGCTCTGCTGCCATTTATTAGAGTGTCCCCTGCAGCAGGGAGCAGGGACGGTACCAGCCCTGCCCCGTGCTCTCTGCCCAGGCTTTGTCTCTCCACTTCATTTGACTTCACCTCTGCAAGGTGCGACACCCTTGAGCCAACTCTCCCAGAGCAGCAGGAACAGGCTCCAGCTGGCTGGCTGTGGGAGATCCAGGGAATCCAGGGGAGGTGGGCTGCACAGGAAAGGACTGAACAAACTGGGAACAGACTGAAGGCAGGATCTGGTATATCCAGCCAGTCTTGGGTGATTTGTGATCATGTCTATCTTGGCTCCCAGCATGATTTGCACTGTGGGCTGTGGATGCTCTTCCATGGCTTCCCTAAAGACACACTGGAAGAGATGGAAGGCTGTGAGAACCTGGAGGCAGCACACAATGGGATGGGCCTTTACTAGGCAGTGTGTGAAGAAGGTGGGGAGGCTGGGGCTGAGGATGGAGGAAGGCAGTGGTTACCTGCAGCAGGAGGGGGACTGAGAGCAGTCATGGACCAAAGTCATTCCCTCCAAAGGCCCAGGAAGGTTTGTGACATTGTTTAGGAGCCCATAGCACTGTGGGTTTGATTGGAAAAGGCAGTGCAATTACAGCACCGATTCTGTGAGATCAGCCTCCATCAGTGGAATCACAGTCTGGGGCTCTGCTGGCTGAGGTAGGACATCCACTCTTTGAGGGGAGGGCTCCCCATAGCCACCAGCTTCTCCAGGAGGGCACTGGGCCGTAGCCCAGGGACGTCGGGGTGTGCCTGGGAGTGATGCTGCAGCCTGGCCAGCACGTGGGGCAGCCCCACCGTGGCGGCGTAGAACATGGGGCCGCCCCTGTGCCTCGGCCACCCGTAGCCATTGATGTAAATCACATCCAGGTGCTCCGGGCCCGCGGCTATGCCCTCAGCCAGGATGGCAAACCCTTCGTTGATGAGGGTGAACAAGCAGCGCTCCAGGACCTCCTCCTGGTCTATGCGGCGGGGCCGGATGCCGTGGGTGTGCCTGTACTGTGCCAGCAGGCTGTGCACCCAGGGGTCCGGCGTGGCTGTCCTGCCCCCAGCCCTCTCGTACCGGTACCAGCCCGTGCCGGATTTCTGCCCGAAGCGGCCGCTCTCGCACAGCAGGTCTGGCAGGGGGCTGTACCTGCGGCCGTGCCGCTGCCGCGCCGGTGTCCCCGCGGGCACTGAGGGCCCCGTGAGCCCCTGGCCCTGCCGGGAGCGCCAACCCACGTCCAGCCCCGCCAGGTCAGACATGCGGAAAGGGCCTATCTTAAACCCAAAATCCTCAAGAACCTGGTCTACTTCTTCTGGTCTGCTCCCTTCCTCTAAAAGGAAAACCGCCTGTTCTACATACGGGAACATCATCCGATTCCCGACAAACCCAAAACAGTTCCCCACCACCACCCCAACCTTCCTGAGTGTTCTGGCCAGCTGCATGGCCGTGGCGATGGCTGTGGGGGACGTGTGGCGGCCATGGATGATCTCCAGGAGCCTCATCACATGAGCAGGGGAGAAGAAGTGGGTGCCAATGACCTGCTGTGGGCGGCTCGTGGCAGAGGCAATCTCATCGATGTCCAGGGCTGATGTGTTTGTGCACAGCAAGGCCTCTGGCTTGCAGATCCTTGATAGCTTGTGGAATATTTCCTTCTTTAGTGCCATGTCCTCAAACACGGCCTCGATGACCAGATCAACATCCCGCAACAAATCAAAGTCCACGGTGAACTGGAGCCGTGCAGGGTTATGGAAATCCAAGGCCTGGGCATCCTGCTCCATTTTCTTTGCCTCACGTTCCAAAAGGAGCATCACAGCTTTTCTTCCCACGTTCAGATACTCCACGTTCTGCTCCAGGGCTACCACAGGGATGTTGGCCTTAACCAGACAAGTCACAATGCCTCGGCCCATTGTTCCCAGCCCTAGGGACAAAAGTGAGACAGAATCAAACACTGTGAGTAGAAAATTAATCCCCTGACAGTATCATTTCCTTTGTATCTCCACGATGAAAGTGATGGCATCTGCAAAACAAGTGGTGCACACATAGAAAAAAGAAGGTGAAGTCTCTCAGTGAGCCCAAATGTTTGAGAAGCACTAGCATAGAGGCAAGTTAGTGTCCTCAGAAGCTCACAGAATTCCAGTGGGATTCACCCAGTGTGTGCAGACCATTTGGCTCATGTTCTCTCCCTGTGAAGTGTCATACCTATGGAAGCATCACTTAGGAGTGAGAACCTGGAGATCAAAGAGAGAAGATCTGAGTTACAGCTGCAACCCCCTTACCATCTTCTGCAGGCAGGTTCAAAGCAAGCTTTTTCACCTGAGGCTGTCAGTGCCTCGCTGTTCCTGTGAGATGGGCAGTAAGCAAACACACCCCACCTGGAGTTTTCGACACCAGCAAAGCTCAGACTGTTGGTTTTTCCCTCCTTCTTCCTAGATCCCTCTTTGTCTCCCTCTTCTTCTCCCTCCACACCTCATTGTGTAATCTTTGGAGAAAGAAAATCCAACTTCTCTTTCTGTGAAGACTCTTGAACTGCTCTAAACTTTTTCTCAGTATCTTGTGTGTCTCTCATTGCCAGGACAAATGGGATGGAACTCACACAGCACTCCTAATCCAGAATTCAACATTTTCTCTCTCCTTTTAAAGTGCTCTGGCACATCAGTAGCCTTTTGCCTGCTGTTCACACTGTCTATCAGGCATCCTTCCCACTTTCCAAGTCCTCCAACACAGGCCATTCCTAAAATCTGGAGATTCTCAGAGTCAGAGTCTTCCTTGTCCGACCACACAGTCAAAGCTCTTGCCCAGAATTCCTGTGACTGAGCATCCATTCATGCTGTATTTTTTTTCTCCAAGACCACAAATATGTTACCACCACCTCATACCCTCAGAAATGCCAGTGTGGAGGTTACTTGCCTTGATCCCTTCCACCAGCCCTGCCCTCTGTGACATCAAGTGAAGCTGCACACTTACACTTTCCTGTGACACAACCCACACCACTGATCCTGCTCTCCCACGGTGGAGGCTCTTCTGACCAAGTTAACATAAACTAGCAAGAGAAAGTCACGACAATTTCACCAGCTTTAGAAGTGTGAAGCATCTGAATGGGAGGATTATTAGTATCTTAAATAAAACAGCAACCAGACAAAACACAGGTTTGCTATAATTCTGTAGAAATGATTTTTTTTTAATCCCAGGTTTACAAATGAAAGTCAGCTAAACAAATGAACAGAAAGAAGTGGATTAAAAAATTTGTCTAAAGCAGCTTTGTAAAGAAGAGCTGAAATGATGTCATCATTTAAACAAGTTCCAACAACCAAGGTCAAACAAGGTAGGATGTTTTTCCTGCATACTACACACCCTTGGTATTGTTCTGCCCAGCCTCAGCTCGTGTGCACATGAGACACTTCAAACATCCCCTGCTTGTTTTTACTGACATCACTACCTGGCAGCCTGCTTACAAACCATAAACCATGCAAAAACCTCTCCTAAGCAAGTGCTGAAGTTCCTTTCTAGTAAATTCGATTTGCTACTTCATAATCTAATTCTACTGAAAAGTAATTTGAAAATAAAACCAGAACAACATGAATCAGCCCTTAGTACTTCTGTGCTTCTGTACACCAGTAGGTGCTCCCCCCATGCTCAGCCCCCTGAGCCTTGGATGTGGGAGCAGGTGCAGTTGGGGACAGTTCTCTGCCTTTGGGGAGCTTTACAAGCTGTTTTTGTCTCGGTCATCCCAATCCAAGCCCAGCCCCACCTGTAAGGTGTCTTTAGACATCCTGCTGAAGTGTTTGCAGCTCCACGTGGCTCCCTCAAGTCTCCTCCTCTTCAGGGTGCAGCCCTGGGGGTTCTCCCTGGAATTCCTGAGCTGTCCACACATCCTGGCTCTTACTGGCTGCTGTTCCTCTCAGCCTCATGACTGAACCCTTTGCAGTTCTCTTGCCATCTGAACATGCTGCTTCTTCCTAAACCAACACCTCTTCCCTGAGCAGATGTTCTCCAGCCTTCCTTCCCAGGGAAGCCCTGCAGGGGTGTGAGGTGCTTCTCTCTCTGCTTTCACCAGGAGTGCTCCCATGTGGGTTTTGGCCACCACATGATGGACAGGCACACATGGTTGTAGTACTGCACTTTCTAGGCCATGGGGACAGACTTACAGATAAGATATGAGCTCACCAAGCTTGTTTCTGACCTAAAAAAGCTGTCTCTCCACTTCCTGCAGAACTCTGCAGTGGCCTGTATGAAATGATGTTTAATGAAGCTGGCAGAGAGAGTAATGAAAGCCCCAAGGGGTTGGTTACATTAGAGCTTGCACAGCATGACTCCCCTGGAAGTATTTTCTAAAATTGGGCTGTAAAACTAAGGAGAGCTCTGGCTATCTAGCCTGGAAAGAAGCCTTTCTGAGGGCTCCCCTTTTCTGTTTCATAAAGCCAAGTGTTCTTGGGGCAAAATATGTTAGAGCAGAAAATTATGGTAGGGAACCACTGGACCTCACATGTGGGAAGGCTGGAGGAGGAGAAAGGGAGATGTCTCGTGCTCAGCTCAGATCACACAGAGCAAAACATGGCAAGGAACTGCTCCAGAACTTCTACTGTACATTCCATTTCCTTACTCAACCGTGCTCTTACTTCCCCCAAACCATGAAAATCCTTATCTATCTTCTCATCTTCCATGCAGGGGACTGTTTTCATGTCCAAATCTTTCCAAAAAAGACTGGAATCTGCCCCAGGAACAAGAACAGTGCCCAGCCATCCTGCTCTGGGTCTTTTGTTGTGAAATGGAGCTTTGCCAGATAAATAAAACTACACTTGAACACATGTAATTTCAGGCCAAACATGGGTATGACAAATCCATTTGCTGGGCAAGCTGAGTGAATAATGATGGTTAATTATTGATCTGTCACAAGGTACTCAGAGTATGAAAAATCTTGCAAAATTAATTGAAGGACTTAAAAAAAAAATTTCAAAAGAAAAGAACTTGAAATATGTACAAGGCAACTCGTGCAGTCACACACTACAGACATACAGATCAGTGGAAAACATTCTGAACTCTAATGAATATCTGGACTTTAAAATGCCTGGCAGTGGAAATAATCCTTTATAGATTGGTAAAAATATGCAAGGACTGTTCCAGTTTTCCTGTTAAAAACAACAATGAGCAATTGGTGGTAGTGGCTGCTGCAGGCTGGAGCTGCTGCTTTCTCTGTTTCAGGGCAGTAATTCCAAGCAGAAACACTGTGATGTTCCAGGCAAGCAGGGAGCTATGGGGAGATGCAGCTGGAAGGGACAGAGAGAGAACAACTCTTTTTCTGGGTGATGAGGAGCCAGAGAAAGCGAAAAGAGGTGGCAGCCAAGAATTCAGAACAGAAGCAAATGAAAAAAAAGCCAACATGAGAAACTCAACGTGATCTTCTCAGTTGCTTCCCATTGTGCAGCAATGAAAGATGGAAGGAACAGCATAATGCAAAATGGGTTTAGTGTGTGAAACAGCACAGCACAGCTGGAAAATGGGGTCTGCAGGATTCCTGACAGCCTCAGTGGATGCAATGTCTTTCACTGACTGTCCTCCCCCCTGCACTGAAAACAGAGAGACCCTGGGGCACCTCGGGGGACTTGATACTTGCATGGATGAGCAGCACTGTTTGAAAAGGTGGCACTCCCTCAAAAGCCATCCCTAAGATTTTGATTTCTGGTCCTTCAAGAATGTACTTAAGAACAAAAATGTGAAGTTACAAAATCGTGTAGAGCATTTTACTGGCTGGAGAATGATTTTTTTTGTTACAGCAGCCTGAAAGAAAAATTACAATTGTGTTGGCATGTTCTCCACCTGTCTCTAATAGACTTGCCATTTCACTGATACCAAAAGGCAAAATAGGAGGAGAACCTTCTAGAGGAAGGAGGAAAAGCTCAACAAGGTAGTAGAAAGAAGTGGTGGGAAGCAGTAACACTTTGGTGTGGGATTCAGGGTTAAAATGAGGTGATCAAGACCCTCCAAATGAGGAGATGTCACATCAAATCAAGTATGACATGAACAAGAGCATAACAAAGCAGGTAGTACTGGGGCAGTGTGGGGACTGTGCAGGAGGAGCTGTGATTCAGCAAAGGCATTGGAGTCAGGGAAAATATCATGGCCCTGAGTGCACTGATGAGGTTTAACGTCCCTGACCAGCCACACCTGGAGCCTCCTCCCCCTGCACTGCCCATGGGCCTCTGAGCCCCATTTAAGCTCAGACCTGGGGTAATAGTCCCTTTCTAAGCTATGTTGGAGGAGTTCTGGTGGGTTGCTGTGGCCATGGACACTGCTGATCCAGACCTCAGCCTGCAGAGTGGGTTCCCACCTTTACCTGGGACCTGCATCATTCTGAGAACTTTGCTTGATCTCTGTATTTCCACTGGGTCCTGGCCACGATCTCTGGGCCTGCCCTGCTTGCTGTGCTCAGGTACTGCAAATAATGATGCAGCAGTGGGTTGTGCTGCCATCCAGAGGGAGAAATGGGTGGGTGGGAGCCTCAGGAAGCTCAGCAGGGGAATTGCCAAGTCCAGCATGCAAGGACCAACAGTCTGTGCACCAGTACATGCTGGGGGCTGGCTGCTGGAAAGCAGCTCCCCAGAAAGGGTCTGGGAGTGCTGGTGGGCACCAGATTGACTGAGCAGCAACATGACCTTGTGGCAAAGAAGGTTAAGGGTGTATGGAGCTGCATTCAGAGGGGTCTTGCTGGTAGCTTGAGGGAGATGACCCTGCCCCTCTGCTCAGCACTGGTGAGACCATCCCTGGAGTTCTGAGTCCAGTTCTGGGCTCCCCTTACAAGAGCAGTATGGCCTGAGTTCAGTGAAGGGCCAGTAAGATGCTTAAGGGGATGCAGTATGTCTCATGAGGAAGGGCTGAGAGAGCTGTGCCTCCAGCCTAGAGGGTTGGAGGGATCTCACCAACGTAAACAGCTGAGAGAAAGGTGTAAAGAAGATGGAGCAATTTTCTTACTGTGGAGGTGACTGAGCACTGGCACAGGCTGCCCACAGAGGTTGTGGAACTTTGGAGATGTTCAGAAGCTGACTGGACTTGGGGTTGGGCAACTGGCTCTAGGTGACCTCATTTGAGTAGGGGAGTTGGACAAGATGACATTGAGATCCCTTCCTGCCTCAGAGGTTCTGAGGTGTCCTTGCCACTGGCTCCCCATCCCTGGGGTGCAGCTCCTCCCTGCCAGCAGGGCATTAACAGGATGTGTTGAACGTGGCTGGTGTGAAGGTTGGCTGTTACCCTGAGCATTCTGAGTGGGAGCAAGGAAGGAACATCTTGGAACTTGGTCTTGGTGTAATTACTACTGGAATGCTGTTCCCACTTTGTCTATGCGTGGCTGGGGGGGTGTTTGGAAGTTCCCTTCTCTTCATTAGCTTTTATTAAATATTGAAAAATTAGGGAAGTTTAGGGTCATGAGAATGGCCAGAGTGTGAGAGATGGTGCTCTGCAGCAGAAGTACCAAAGCACTCAGTTTATTTATTCTGCAGAAGTCTGGACTGACCTGAGCTTTGTAACCAGCTATGAAAACACTGAAACTTGGGGGTGAGGTTGGGGCAGTTTCAGAATAGAGTCCAGAAATCTGTCTGGAGATGAGGCCAATACTTCATCCAGTGGGTGGGAGATGCAGCCCAGCCAGTTCAGTTTGGAAGTGATACAGATTATTATTTCTCCTAGAAACTTTCAAATAGAGGTTGCAATTTGTCCTCAGAATTCTCTGTAGCTCAGTTACAGCACCAAAATAGGCAGATCAGATCCAGCAGCCCTTCTGGCTGAACTGTCACTGTGATTAGGTCTGTGCAAGTGTGTTGTTCTGGCTGGTTTATCAGTACAGAGCAAAGAATGTCCAGCCCAGTCACCCAGACATCCCTCCAGACCCCACCATGAGCCCCTCCTGGGGAAGCTGCAGGACTCAGCTGTCCAAAGTTCTCTGCTCTTCAAGCCACAGAGGAAACTTGGCAATAATTAATGCCTCTTTACCTGAATGCTTTAACAGCCACAGATCCTCATCCCAGGGTTTGTGGATCAGTGTTTAAAAACCATTTTTATGAAAAATATGGCATGGCAGCTAATGAAGAGAAGGGAACTTCCAAAAAACCCCAGACTTACGGCTGAAATGAGCTGTCAGACAGCTCAATGGCCCTGAGAAGCACCCAGAAAAGAGCAGTGTTCATCTGGGGAGATTTCCGTCAAACAGAATGGATGTTTTCCAAGTGCTCCATTACTTGTCTAACCATTTTTTAGTGCTGCTATCAACAGGCAGAGCTGAAAGATATTTTTTTTTTAATCTCAGCAGTGCATCAAAGGTTTTATTTAAATTGCTCTTATAAAAAATTAATGAAGGCATTATCTTGCTGGGCTACAAAATGGCAGGAGTGGATCCCAGTGAGATGAAATCTTCTTAAAATACAGCTGTCAAAACATTTTTTGTATTAATATATCCCTGAGTGACTCTGCACATGCACTTGCAGTACAAAACTAGACCAGGAGGAGGAGAATTTCATACGGACCTGCTTCCAGCTGCTCTCCTGGGCTCTGCAGCCAGCAAATGTTAAACATCCCCTGCGATCAGATCCTGCTGAGGAAATCCCACTCCACCTCCAAGAGATGGTTCCCACCATCCCAGATCTCAGGAGGAGGGTGACAGAGGCTGGCACAGCCCCCAGCGCTGCCCAGGGGGATCCTGACTGCAGTAGCATCTCTATAAAATACAAACCTGTACTCATAATTGGCCCCTGTTTTCCCACTCTCATAAATGTCCAAACCATTTGCATTTTAGTCTGAAATTCCCCATGTTTAATCTCCACCCAAAGGAGAATATTTGCAGAGAGTGTCAGAGCAAGGTTCCTTCACCCGTTTGCAGTTTATCAGTAAAAATGGGGATAAAACCAACTTTTCCTTTGAAACAAAGAAGTCTGACCACAATTTTATAAAAAAAATTCCTCCTAAAGCAAAACAGGTAAAGTTTGGAACTTGAATCCTGCTAGAACCGCAAGATTGTTGGAATTAGAGTTTTGCTGAAGCTAAAGGAACCGTATGATAAAGAAGAGAACAGGGGGAAGGTGTAGTTAAGTTTCCAATGGTTAGGTGCTTTAAAAGGCACCTTCCACTTGTTTTTCGCACCTTTGGAGGGTTGTGGGGTCTTGGGCCAGACTGTGAGCCTGCTGGTACTGGTCAATAGGGACGGGGGAAGGGACCTCCAGCAGGAATGGGGTATAAAAACCTGTTTCTTGCTGGCCTGTGTCTGTCACCTAGGCCAGAGGGACACGCCTGATCCATCTGAATTTGTTAAATAAAAGCTTGGGTTTGCTTCAATGACTTTGTCCTCTCTGTGGGATGATGAGCTGATAAGGCCTGATGGGTGAGGGAGAGCCTCAGGACCCTCTGGGGGGGTGCTCCCAGCAGAAGCAAACTGATAAGATTTACAAAGGATGGAGTGGTCAGAAATAGCATGGCCTTCTTTTGCCATATCTTCAAGGGCCCACCCCACCTCAGGCATCTGCATCACCCCCCTCCAATAGATTGACTATTGGTCACACAAACACCTGGAGAAGAAAAAAAGATATAAAGGAAGTGCAGTTTAACTGCAACTTGGGGGGAGAAAAACTTTCCACCTCTGGGAGGGCAACCTACGAACTACCCTGTCTGCCCCATTCCATCAACATTGCAGGGGTAAGCAATGGAATTCTTACTTTATTTTTCTTATACTTTGTTGTAATTTGCTATAGCTCACTGGGTGTGGGGGTGTTAATGGGAAGTGGCTCTATTTTTCCTCTTGCTTTTCTTTTGGGTTATTGAGTGTGTTCACTGGTGGTGTTGAACTGTTGTGTTTCTGTTTAGTAATCTTCTGTTAGTTAAGTTTGCTTTGGGGGTGGTGACACTGCTGGGGTGGCCCTTGAAATGTGTGTTGTGCTGATGTTTTTGGGGGGCGTGTTTTGTACAATCCTGCAGCTCAATGTTATCAACGACTGAGTAACCCACATAGTCATTGTCACATATTTGTGTTAATAAATGTTATTTCGGGAGCTATTGTGAGAAAGGTTCTTTTCTCTTGTTGCTATTAAGTGTGATTGTCATAGGGGAGTCAAAATCTTTCCAGGCTGTTCTGTCCAGGGTTTGGCAGGCAGTGCTGGGTTCATAAAGTTTCGATTACTCCGAGGACACTCATAGCTATAATTCTCCCTGGCTGAAGTGTGGCTTCATATCAGAGGTCAGAACCCCTTCCAACCTGTGTGCTGTCAGTTAAAAGACAGACAGTGTTGGGTACATAAGGATTTGATTGTCTGGAAGTGCTTACAGCTAATAACTTTTAATTAATACAGTTAAGACTAGAAATCTTTGTATTTCTGTCTCCCTCCTCCCTTTCACGTGACAACCTCTAAATTTGATTGGTAAGTGTGGGCATTTCTCACAAGATCTATAAGGCTGGGGGTGACAAGAAAGAAAAAATAAAGTGTTAAATTAGACAAATACGAAATACTACAAGTACTCAAGTTCTCAACTGAAAGAGAAAAAAGACTGAAAATTTTCTGAAATTTCTAGTTCTGCTTTGCAAAATGTTGTTTGCACAGCAAGGCCACTTAACTCATGAAACAGCATGAAGTGCTGGAGTCACTTTGTTCTGGTACAGACTGTCCAGCAGTTCTAGTGACCGGTGCACCATGGGTTACAAGTCATAAATTAAAGTAAGCTGGACACTTCAATAGGATGAAATGGTAAAGATCCAAAATTTTGTAGAGTTAAAGCCAAGATTTTACAAGTTTGACAGGTCATGTCACTGAACAAAGAAAAGGCAGAAGAGTCCAACAGTGATGAAGATGCTTCAAGGCCACCCAAGGGATGAAGTCAGGAGACCACCACCCAAATTTCAAGCCAAAAGGAAAGCTCTGCCCAAGATTTTGCCCAGACATTAATACGGAAATTAGGAGGTGTTAAGTATGAACTCAAGACTGTATAAATTACTCATTTTACACAAACAAGTTAGGCAAGTTTTTGCCCAGTATGAACTGACTTTGCCTCCAATGTTGTCAATAAATATCTTTGCTGCTGAAAAGATAAAAAAGCTTCTTTGTGGCAAAGAACACGTACTATCAATAATGGAAAAAATCTTGTAAGAAATGGGCTCGTAAAGATGATGAAGAAGCAAGCCCAAATGCCCTAAACCCAGAGATTTTTACAGTTGTGTAAATATATGTTACAAAATGGATTCTTTGTTCTTTTTTCCCTGAGTCACTGTCTTCTTCCCAAAATCCCCTGAGAGATCCTTATCTCACCAACCAGGACTGCCTGAGTTTGGCCTTCAAAAGTTTGTATAAGTTTCCTTATTGGTCCCAATTTTATCCTCTCCTATTGGTTGTTGTCCCTGGTTTCTTATTGGTTGTAGCTAGAATCCCACCAAAACCTTTAAATACCCCTACCCAGGGTAATAAAGCTCTCTCTGGTTCCTCACTGGTGGTCTCTGTGTGTCTCCTCTGGGGCATCTTGGGGGTGTTGTAGTTTTGGATGTTAAAAAAATTCTCTCCCTTCCATTACAGAATTCAAAAGCTAAATGTCCAACCCCCCCATGCCAATGGTTAACAAAGAAGTAGCCAACTCCTTTGAATTCTGACTTGATTGCTTTGAGTTAGGGCTGGGGGGAGGGGGAAGAAAACCCTCACTCTCCGCCGGACTGGTGCAGGTGTGGTGGGGGAGCTGGGTTGCCCTGGTCTTTGGGCCATCCATGACCCTCACAGAACTCTGTTGCTCTGTGCTGCTCGTCAGAGAGAGGAGGAGAGCTTTCCATCTGCAAGGGAGACCCGCTGGGTCACTGCTGCCAGCTGAGGCACAGCAGTGACCCGAGAGAGGAGGAGGGCTTTCCATCTGCAAGGGAGACTCTGTGTTACCTGCCAGACAGCTCTACCCTATTCTCTTCTTTGGCCTCTGTCTCTCCACGTGAGTGATTCAGAGAAGTCGGTGGCCCACTGACTGCTTTTTGTCTTTGCCTTGCTGGAGAAAAGTTGGGTCACTTCGCTGCCAGCTGAGGCGCGGCAGCGATCCCTGCTGTCTGCAAATACAGTTGTACCAGAGAAGGAGAGAGACACAAACTCAGTTTCATCTAAAGGGTTTTGTTTTGTTTTCCCTTTGAGGGTACAGGGTAGTTGTTTGTTTTTGTGCTAGTTTTGGTTATATATATATATATATATATATATATATATATAGTTGTTAAGAACAGTTATCCTTCTTTTATCCAATTTCTAATTAAAGTTCCTTTTTCTTAAATTTAATAAGGAGTGATGTGGTTATTGAGGAGGAATCCTCTCCTCTGGTTTTGGTAAACATTTTGGTTTCCCTCAGACTAAGACAGGGGGCCAGGTGACAGGGAACAAAGGGGGAGCACATCCCCTCCAGGTTACGGGTTAATTCCCTGGACCTGGGTGCCCCTCAACTGTCATACTCTTAGCAGTTATTAATTTTGTAGCATTTTTTACTATCACAACCTGAGAAGGAGAAGGCCTGATTTCCAAAAGAACCCCCAAAATTCTAGGGCCTGTTTGCTCAATCCTTATTGCTAAGCATGTTCTGTTCTCTTTACCAGGACTTAGGCTTTCACTGAGTTTGTTATACCGTGGACTAGAGGCTATAAATCAGGTAGTAGTAGAGATATGGATAGAGCAAAATGGTAGCTAGCCAAGATTTTTTCTACTAAATTCGGCTGGGTCACTTATGAAAAGGAGTTGGCTGGGTCAGTGTGAGGAAGATCTACTGAGACCCTTATTTTGGGGATGAAGAACAGAAGAACCCTTACCCAAAACTGATGCCAGAAGAAAACACTGCCCCAACTCTGCCCAGACTCCGCCTGTCATCAGTATGTAATGAGATGTTGTAATCACATGCAGAATGTGTGAGAAATGTTGTAATCACTCATGTGCAAATGTACAAATTAGCCTGCTTTGACACCTGTGTTTGAAGTGAGTTTGTGCTGCGTTTGCTGCTTCGCTTCCCTGGCAGAAATAAATACCTGCTGCTCATGGAATACAAAACTTTTTCTTAGCAGTTCTTTCTTGTGGTGATTTCGCTATTGATGCAGGAAGGGCTTTTGATTTTTGATTTTCACATTTTATAGATTTTAGGAACACAGTAGCTGTAGCAAAAGTAGATCTAGGGTGTTAATATTTCTAGCAGCTTGAGTTTAATGTCTTTCTATCACTACCCCTGTCCCAGAACAGGGAGCTTAAACTCCTTAAGCTGTTTAGTCTTTTTTTCAAGGTAGAATGTTGAAGAGTATCAAAAGGAGACATAAACACAGGGCAGAGTGACCCAGAAGTCAGAGCAATGAAAGAACTCCAGAAGCCTGAGGAAGAGGAGGTCTCACCGACCCCAGACTCAAATCCTGAGAGGGTGGAACAGGGGTGGGACCAGGGTGGCAAAAAGTTGAACTGGAGATGTGTAAAGTAATGATTGGATAGATCATATTATAAAGCCATGGAAATTAGAGCTTGCCCACGCGTGTGTCGATGTATTCCTGGGTGAGGCTGGGTGCTCATCACTAAAGCCACTACCCTCTTATCTCCCACCGAAATTTGGCTTGGAGTCTTTTTCACAGACTTTTCAGGCAACACTCTCACAACCCATCACCCAGCCCTGCCCAGTGCCCTCCTTACTCACCGATGACGGCCGCGGAGCGCAGTGGCCGCGGTGCCGCTCCGTGTGATGCTGCGCCGCCGGGAGCGCTCCACCTGCGCACGGCGCGCTCCGCGAAGAACGCGTATTGCAGCGCCCGCGCCTGCCCCGAGCTCAGCAGCTCCACGAACAGCTCCCGCTCCCGCCGCACCCCGGCAGAGAAGGGCAGCTCCGTGGCGGCCCGCACCGCCCGCACGCACAGCTCCGGGGCCAGGCAGCCCCGCGCCCGCTCCCGCACCCGCAGCCGCGCGGCGCACAGGAAGCCGTCGGTGTCGGGCAGCGGCGGGACGGGCCGCAGGCTGAGCCGGCGCGGTCCCAGGGGCTGACCTGCGGGAGAGAAGGGAGTTAGAGCACAGAGCACACACTGCTGATCAGGTGCTACGAGAAATAAACTGATGTGGTCTTATTACAAGCAAAATTAAGGCAGTTAAATGGCTCCCTGACACCCAATCCCATCAGATCTCGGAAGCTGAGCAGGATCAGCCCCAGTTAGTACTTGGATGGGAAACCCCCTGGGAATACTGGGGGCTGTAGGTTCTAGTCCTGAGGATGGGAGACCCTCTAGGAGTACCGGGGGCTGTAGGTTCTAGTCCTGAGGACTTCACTGTCACTGTCCAAGCTCACTCGGCCGTGGCAGATGAACCTCAGGAGTTAAAGGGTGGTAGGGCCGGTTTCACACATGCTGTGCCTCACCTAAAACATCCACTGTGCTGGCTCGAAGGACACACCACGTGGGCAGAGCCCTTCCCAAATCTCCATTCACAAAGCTGGGTCATATATACAAGCAAAATTAGTGGAGCCAAGAAGGGATGTTTTCATGCTTTACCAAATCAGGGGTTTTTTTCTTTTGATCCAGGGTCCCCTCAAGAAAATGGATGTTATCTCTTCTCCATAAAATCTCCATAAAATCACATGAACTTTACTCATTTTTTTTTATTTGTGTTCGATGAAGAGTGAGGAGTTATTTCTTGTTATTTCTAACTTATGTGTGTGTTATGTTGTAGTTTTCTTTTAATTTTCTCCTTTCTGTATAAATATATAAACCTGTTTTGAGTTTCCAGGGTTTTTTTCCCTCCCCTTTCTCAGCAGCCGGGAGGGAGGTGAGGCAGGCTCTGACACTCTGTATTAGCCAATTGGCACTTTGCCAGCTTAACCCAAGACAAACTATTACTAGCTTTGTATTGTATATTAATTTTTGATTTTAGCTTGTTCCCAAGTTTGTTTAAGTTCAGTTGGTGCTAACATATATGCAGCAGTTATTTTAACCATGCATAGCTTTAGACAAAGAGGAATTTAACCCTGTAGCTGTAGGATGAACTTTGAGAAATAACCCAAAAAACTCTGCTTAGATAAGAAGTTAAGCTCTAAGAAATAAATGAGAAAACCTGTCTAGATTAAAGGCATGAAGCTGTAACATTTAGTTAAAAAGGAAATATAGAGCTAAGAGAGATAAGAGATAAAAGCAGCCCATTAGAGCTGTTAAGAGCCACCCAAAATGTCCTGCTTAACTTTGGGGAGGGGGTTGCAGTTGTTACTAAGTGTATAAACCTGGAAACACAAAAGTCTCACTGAACATGCCTTTGGTGTGGTTACCCCCCATGTTCCCAGCGCTGAAGAGAAGGAAGGATTTTGTTCTATTCTATTGGATTTGATTGTTTCTTAATCCACTTTTTATATTGTTTTGATTTTGTAGGGAATTTATAGGCATACCCTGAAGGGTGTAAGGTACCAGGTTCTGTCTGGACCTGGCACCAGGGACTGCTATGGATGGGGAAGGGAATACAAGGTACCTGAAACAAACGTGGGAGCCCCTGTATGCAAAGGCCTCTTTTGCCACATGGCAGGCTCTGTGAACAGAAGAGATCCTCCATCCTGTGTGAGGAACCCTCCACAGCCATAAGAAGAGGATGACACCCCCTCCCTTGGGAGAAGACACCTTTCACTACAGCAAGCCCAGCAAGCCAATGGATCCTGCACACATGAGCTGTGCTCCCAGACCCACTGTGGTCTGAGGCACCCAGAGTGTGCTGAAAATAAACCCTTCCTTTCTGCTACACCTCCTTTGTTTCACAGGTTATTGCAGTCTTCTAAACTTAGGAAAAAGAGGAATTCCTCACAGATGCAGGCTTTCCAGACTGCAGGTTTCCACCCTGTCTGCAGGCTGGGAAGGCTGTCTGCCTTTTTCCTTGGAGTCTCACTGCATTAGGGCTTGATGGCAGCATGGGATGGGGCCACAACTACAGCATCTGACACGTCTCCTTTCCTCTGCTTGCTCTGACATTTACAATTTTTCAAGTCCCTTCTCAGACTTCAAAAAAGGTCAGATTTCTGTTTCAAGTGAGTGATTTTCTCCTTTTTCTCAGCTCCCAGAGTGCCCTGACTTCTCCAGTTCTCTTCCTCCGCAGTTCCAACTTGCCCCATTCATATGGATCTTTCTCACAAGCTCCAGTTCTAGAGTTTTTCTCCAGTACTGCTTAGTACTCTGTGCCCAATTATTTTGCTAACCAAAGGCATTCCAGCTGTAATGCTGACCCAGGCACGGATAAGAGACTGGGAAACACAACCTGATTTCAGCTCCTCCCTGACCACAGGAGCCCCTCAACGCACTTCAACTGAACAACATGGGGGAGTTTGTGTTTCTGTGTCAGAAGGGGTGAATCAAGCAGCCACACAAATATGTGAGGCTCATTATAGACAGAGGTTGCCATGGTGATACCTAGGACGGATTTTAATTGAGAGACATTAGTTACATTTCAGATGCCAAAATCCTTTCTGTCTTCTTCAGGAGTACAACTTGGAGCTTGCTAGGAGAGCTCTGACCTGGCCATACCCAGGTGTTCCTGTGCTCTTAATGGCAGCTTGCTCAGTAAGACTGTGAAGGAAGATCTGCAATTCAGGATGTATCCCCTTAACACTGCAACATTTTCCCAAAGACCCCTTGTCATCACAGCCCCATCCAGAGCCGTAACTGGAGCATTGCACTGCATGGATTGCTGTTCCCAGGAGCAGCTGGGACTCCCACCAAAGCAGGGTGGTGGGTTGGGAACCTTCTACTGAGGGTCTCGCTGCCCTTGCCACACTTCCCTCCAGGGCAGCATATTGCATCCAGCTCCCCATTTTCTTCCTGCTGTTGAGTTATGAAGTACCAGTGCACAGCAAAAGACTCAGGAAATCATCCAGAAGATGCTGAAGAGCAGGAATAATGGAAGCACTGCAGGCATGATTGCCCAAAGAAGGTGCCCTGGCTCTAGCTCTTTCTCCAAGACTGAGTAATGCTTAAGAGAAACAGAAATATGAGTTTCGAGGATGAGTTAATATACTGTTTTCCTGAAATAATGGTCTTCAGAGCTCAGGCTTTTTAATTAAGCCTTTTAGAGAGCAGAAAAAGATGAACACTTGCTGTGTAAGTGGCTTCCCTTGTAATCAGAGTTCATAAAAATGTTTTCACATTGACAGTGGATATAATTTTTATCTGCCAGTATTGCAGGATTTAGTCAGGATAATGTTCCTTTATTTTTGAATCCTTTATTTCTCCCCTAAATCTATGTTTTTAACCCAGAAATGCTCTTTATTTAGGACTTAAATAGGGTTTCATTCCATCACAAGAGGAAAGCTCAGGTTTGTCCCAGAAAGCTGATCTGATGGCTGGAAAGCCACTTAAGACTGGGCAGATCAAGGGACTTCATATGACATCTGTGTGGAAAAAACTGGTGAAAGAGGGATACCACTGGGAGCCTTGAAACTTGGTCTGACAGCAAATGGCACTTGTAAGCACAAATACTGATGGGGGACAGGAGACAGTTCCTTCGAGTGAAAAAGAGAAGTAACTCTCCTCAAGATCCTGCAACAAAACTCTTATTTAGCTGCAAGCTAAACAATGTTTGCTACATATTTCTACAGCATCTCCATGCAGTATCTTTGCTTCTGAAAGCAAGTGAGAAAAAAGGACATATCTATGAACAGTAAAGAATGGTCAGAATCCCAACCTGGGAAGAAGAGATCAGTGTGGGACACTTGTGGCTTGATTTCTGAAATGAAAGCAGCAGGAAGATGATGAACAGTGTCAGACATCAGTGCTGCAGGGAAAAGCATCTTCCACACACAGGAGCCAGCACAGATACCTGCTTTGTTTCCCAGGGTTTGTGGGCAGGTGGCACAAAAGGCAGATCCAGTCTGGGCATTTCTATTGGCAAAAGCACCACAGAATCATAGAATCAATTGGGTTGGAAAAGATCTCCGAGATCATCCAGTCCAACCCTTGGTCCAACTCCAGTCCCTTTACCAGATCATGGCACTCAGTGCCACGGCCAA
>JAWWEV010000011.1:19721710-19736000 GCA_035583235.1 Hafferia zeledoni
TCCCACCTGAACCTGAGGGGAGAGAATCTTGGGGTTTGGGGACTTGGGGAACCACTCATTGGATCCAGAGGAGGAGCAGACCCTGGACAGAAGGAACCCACCACTCTCACCCAGACTGTGACATCATCTGCACCAACAGGTTTTTTACCTCCTTTTACTTTGGACTTGGGGGAACCACATGGGGCTCAGCACAGGGGCCAACAAACCCCCCTGTGTTTGTGCCCCAGGGGGCTGGGTTATACTGCTGGGGTTTGGGGGGCAAAACCAATTTCTCTTTGTATCATTGCATTCACTGTAATATTGTTATTAAATTGTAACTCTGATTTATAATCTCTTCTGTGTTGGGTTTGTTTCTCCTGCCGATTTACCTTTAAACCAGCACATTTGGGTGCAAAAACACAGAGTAACTGTAGGGATCTTGCAGTCACTGCAGGAATGTGGCAACATCCTTGGTGTGATAAAGAAAAAGTTGGTTCTGGAATAGTTAGGTGCAAGTTACTACTGACCAGCAGTGTAGAGCTCCACAGAAATGCCCTACCCTCCTGGGCATCTACAACTGAAACGGTCTGTTATTCACCTGGGCACATTCCATACATGGGACTAGTTGATGGTCCGGAGATTTTACACAGACAAAGTCATGGAGGATAAGGAGGCACCAGTACACCAGGGGGATGGGCAGCTGCCCCTCATTTCAACATGAACAGACCAGCTCATTTCTGGCCTGGACAGAACAGCTTGTCATGTGCCCCATATAATTGTGGCACAGCAGAACAAACACAGCCCACTCCCTTGTGGCCATTTCCAGCCAAACCAGGACTTTATGAGGAGCTTTATAAGGCAGAGAATCTTCAGACATGGTGGGTGGAGTGTGTTTCCTCTTTTGCTCAGGCTGTTTGATGTCTTACCTGCACTGAATTTCCCATTCTCACCACAGATCATAACAGCTTTCACTGAGGGATCTGCATCTGCTTTCTCCAGTCCATCCTCTAAAGCCTGGAGAACTGCAAGACTGAAACAAAACAGAGATTCAGTGAGTATCACCTACATTCCCCTTCCAGGAGGTCAGTGTTATGAGCACCAAGCAGCCCAGTGAACGTGAGCACAGTGTCCAAGCAGGGCTGTCCCTCACTCTGCCTTCTGCCACAGCCTCTCCAGGGGAGTCCCTTCCTTACACTCCCTCCCAATTCAAGGACAAGAGCCAGAATTTACCAAGCCAACCACTGACCTGTCAGTCACTGCCTGGGGAGTCCTCTGCAGGCGATGGCACTGCTGCTTTCACAGCCAGAGCACAGGGAGATGCTCTTTTGGAAATGTCTTTATGAATTAAACATTCAGATTTTCAGGAAAACAGTTTAGCATAATTTAAAAGTAATTAATGCTAAACCACCGACAATCTAAAAACTTTTTAAAAGGGAAAGGAGCTCCAGGGATGAAAAAACTATCTTTAAACACCTGACACAGGCTGGTGCTGTGCTGATTTTAGTGCTTTCACCTTGTGAGGATCTGTACATAGGTCCAGACCTAAGCTGGTGTGGGACCTGTCAAGGAAAATTTGGGTATGAAACACATAAAATGTCTTTTGACTCATCTGAACAGATACTTCCACAAACGCCAGCAGAAAAATGTGTCCAGCAAAGAATTAATGAAGAATTTCAAAATGGACTAGTAAAAGTATAAATAGTATTTTCTCAAATCAGATACTTGAAAAATCTGACCTGATTTTATACCCACTTTACATTTGAGTTTTAAAAGGAAATTATATATACATGTGTATCTATGGATTGACATGGAGAGCATAGTCTGTTTTAGAAGGTGGTAATAGAGATGGCAGGAAAAAACAGAAGCATTAACATGTATTAATAGAAATAGTAATACAAATTGTGTTTATATATAATTTAGATACTAAATTATACTGGTATACACACAGTTTTTAGTATATGGTTTGTGAGAGACTGTTGTGAGAGACTGCTCTGTGTGCATGTGGGTACACAGAAACTGTGTCTAGAGATGCCTTTGATTCAGAAAATGTGAGCCACAAGCAGCTGGAGGCTGCAGGAATATCTGAGTATCACCAGCTTGCCCAGGCCTTTATAAACACAGCTTTCCCTCCTAGAGCTTCCCCAAAGCCTGAGCCCAGCTTTGCACATGAGCTGGTGGGGATGCACAGGGAGCAGAGCTCTGCTGATGCCCAGTGGAGAGGAGTGTTCCTCACACAGAACGAACAGAAAGGCCTGAGGCACTCTCAGTGTGTGCTTGTTTTTCTATGTATTCGAGGGCATCTCATCCAAAAAAGGAAGCTTGTCATAAAGTAGATGAAAAGCACATCACTGTCCTCATGTGTACACATATTTATACAAGGCAACAGCTTGCAGAAAAGTGGGAATCCACAGTTGGAAAAGGAAAATGTGGGGATCCCAAGGAGCTCCCTGTAAGAGATCTGTGTGAAGGTGTGTTGGGTTGAGCTGCAAAATGCCAACTGCCCAACAGAGAGAGAGAATCCACGCCCCCCACCAAGGGAAGAGGAGGGAGGAAAACAACCAAAGAGGAGAAAAAAAGGAAAAAACCAAACCCCGAAATAGCAAGCTTCTTGTATTACACAAAAGAGAGACAATTAAAAACAGAATATAATACATATATATGCAAATGTGGGGGAAAAGCCAAACTAACAACAACAACAACCACCCAGTCGCCCACCCAACAACACAGACCTGCCCCACCCCAGCTGACAAAAACACTCCAACAAAGGATACCCGGCAAGAGAGGAGAAAACCAACAACAACAACAACAGCAACAACAAGGTGCTTTCCAAACCAAACAGCTGGGAAGGGGTGAATGAGGCCCACCAACCCCAGCAATGGTGAGAGCAGGTCTGTTCAGCACAGACCATCAAGCTACTGACCTGGGCACCTCCTACACCTTCTTTTATACTTGATTTTGATGTCAAATGATATGAAATATCTCTTTGGTTGCTTAAGTCAGGTGATGCTTGTCCCCCCTTAAAGTAAACAACAAATAACATGGAGGAAAGGACTTCACCCAACAAGCCTATGAGGTTTACAGTGAAGACATTTTATTACACACTGCACACGGTTTATATAGGGTTAAAGCTACATTCTATTGGCTAAACTGAGTCTCACACCATCAGGCCACAACCTTTAATTGATTAAAATTCATATCTCACAAGTCCAATGTTCATATGAACCTGTCCTAGATGTTTTCAGGTGCACCTCCGGAGTCTTGTGTGAAGCCTGAGGAGTTCTCATGAGAAACTTCTGGGGAGTTGCTAAGAACTCCTGGGGAGTGATTTCTCCTCCACCAGACAACAGCAGCTGTGATTTTGTTTATTCTTAACTGCTTTCAGTCTCACAGGGTCTTATATAGATCTGAATTGCTCACCTTTGATTTTTCTGTACCCTCTGACCTACACAGACTCTCTGGCCTGCTGAACTGAGGCCTGGCTAAAACTAAAGCCAAAACTACCCCAGAAGCACTGCCAGCCAAACTCTGCATGTTTCTCCTTCAAAATCAAAAGCTATGACAAGCCATCAGCACAGTCTCTTAGTTGGGGCTGTTGGCTGAGGGGGCTGGGAGGGTCTCCAGGATCATCTGTGCTGCTCAGGAGGATCAGTGGGAGTCCTGGGACCTGCAACCAGAGACTGGGAGAAGTGGGTTTTTGGAGAGAGAACAGCCAGTTCTGCCTCATGCAGACATCAAAGACAACTGTGAAGTCCGATGTTAGTAATGGTTATGAAAGCTGAAACCCAAGATGAGAATAATGTGGCCATGGCAAAGAAGAGAGAGTGCTCAGGCATTGGAATGGGCTGCTTAGAGAGGGGGTGGATACTCTAACCCTGGAGGTTTTTAAACTGAGATTGGACGTGGCACTGAGTGCCATGATCTGGTGATCACAGGGGGGTTGGATCAAGGTTTGGACTTGATGATCTCAGAGGTCTCTTCCAACCCAACTGATTCTATGATTCTGTGATTCTAAAGACTATGAGGTGAGTTGGTAAAGGTCCTTGCACTGCACACAGTTCCATGTAGCAGAATATGAAAGCTTTTCCAAATTTAATACATAAATATGTTTTAATATGTTAAAAAATTGTTTCCCATCTCCCTCCCTTTGGCATATCAAGTGCTGCTGCTGTTTGAGGGGCACTCACAGCTGCCCCCAGTGCTCCTGGAGTGCTGTCTGTGCATCAGTGCAGAGCCACAGCCTCACCCAGGGCTGGGAGATTCCAGGGAAAGCCTTAGGAAATGTCACTGCACTCTACAAACCATGGTGCAAAGAGGGGGAAAAAACATGTCCCAGGATCCAAAGAGATGTAAAGCTGCTGATTTACAAATATTGCACAGACAAATGGCACAATTCTGTCAGGAATAGATGAGAAGCAATCAAAGCATTTCTGTGTCTGTTCAGGCTCATGACCTGCAGGTGCAAAATGCCCACCTGAAAGGGCTGCCTGCAGTAAATGGGAAGGTTCAGAATTCCATGTAGGAAATCAGTTACAAGCTCTCAGCACTTACAACAACACACTCCTAGAGGAATAAAAACCAGCCATCAAGGCTGCCAGAAATTACCACTTCAATACCTACATGGCCTTTATTAACCCTACAGAACTATTTATTCCAGAGAATAGCTTGACTTAGTACTGGCATAAATATTTCTTCTCCCTCCATACAGCTTTTTCCAGTGGGAATCTTTCTGGGGATGAGGTGGAACAAAAATGAGACTTTCTGCAGGTGCTTGTTCTCCTAAGATGGAGTGATGTGTTTGCCTTGGATTTGTCACAGTCCAACACACAGGCTGTGTTGCTTTGTCACTCACACATTGTAACTGGTACTAAAAGATGCAATTTTCCATGAAAGCATCATAGTAAAATGTGTGACAGCAAAACTATAAAAATACTCAGGAGTATCCCAACTTCAAACAGTGGGAGCATTAAAGAAACAAAAAGTCACTATAATTTGCATAAGTATTTCATGACTGTGACAATGTCATTCATTTAGCAGTAACAATGCAAAACTTCCCTCCAAGCATTCTCATCAGGGCTGCATCCCATGGAGTGAGCTCCACCATGGAAACTATTCTGACTGCAAGAAAAGCCATTCTGCCGAGATGATTCAGTGCTCAGGTTTCACAAACACAAAGCAGGTGTTGTTAAAGCACAGGTGTGCACCAGGATAAGAGAATATTCTGAGAGGTGACCCTACCAGGTTGTTTTTTATTCTGTGTAACTCATTGCAGTGGCAATGTGCTGGATTTCTAACAAGGTTTAATTATTTACCTTAATTATTTTAGATTTTAGCTGCTGTTTATGAATGTGAATTTCTTTCACTAAAAAAAAAAGTAGTTGAAGGGAACCCTGAAAATTGACTTAGTCACATTTAAAGAAGTGAGACTTGAATCCAACAGTGGAAAACGCTTTCATGGAAATGCTGCAGGCCTGGTCCTTGCCCTTGCCCTTCCCCAGCACCCACAATCCCTGCACTGGGGACGTTGCTGAGTAGCCCCACAGTCATTCTTTTGAGCATCCCTCGTGCTCCTGGCCCTGAGTGTGCCTGTCCCTGTGTGGCTGTGCTGACCCTCTGCCTGCACAGGCTCACGGGCTCAGGCTCTGCTGTCTCTCTTACCGCCATCTCCTACCAGTTTGATCAAATGGCCCTAGTCCAGCCACAGCAGGGGTTGGTAAAGGGTTATACCTTTAATTTATTTACTTTCTATATGATTTTATAAACCTTGACCTTATTCTCCTACAGCCCTTTCCTCTCAGTTTTTTCAGCCTGCAGTGCACCAGCCCTTGGAATATTTTGGCCATCCCTTTCTGGATCATCCCTACATCCTTCTGCAGGCACAAAATCCAGAACTACCCACAACAATTCAGATGCTTTATATTGCAGAAAAGCAATATTGTGTTCTCAGCATACATCCTGATGGTATTCAATATTTTGAAAGCTTTTTTGGCTGTCCCAGCATGATGAGCTGCTGATTTCACAGGACTGTCAAAGGTGAGGATCCTTCCCTGAGGTGTCACCGCTCATTTTTGAGTTTGCCATCCTATAAGCTTGTCCTGGATTACATTTTTTTATTTAAATAACTTTTTGATGTTATTTTTAGCATGCTTTGATCCACTCTTGCTGCATTTTTAGTCTTAATTTCCAGTGTACATCTCTCCTACCATGTTCTACAGGCTTTCTCATTGTCCTCATTTGAGTAAGCTTTCCATTTCTTAAGAAAAAAATCAATCTTCTCCCTGAGTGTTCTTTGCTTTCCCCTCAAGTCATGCAGGGCTTTTACCACATCACTGGCTGAACAGTTTACCTGAGTTTCTAATAAACCCCCCCAAATTCCAAACCTGCACAACAATCCAACTCTCCCCTTGTAGCAGGTTCTTGTCCTTTGGATAGCTTCTTGCAGTGTTTTCCTTTGAACTAACTGCTGGGTATTTACATAATGCCCTTCCTGAACCTGAGCCTCCATGTGCTGGATTTACCTGCTCTGCTCTGTCCTGCCTCAGTGTCAGACCCAGCTGTGCAGTAGCTGCTGTCACACACTGCTATGTGACAAGTTGTTAATATGCACATAAATTAAGGCCAAAGCCAGAATGGCATCCTTTTGGTGGGATTTTTAGGAAGCAGATGCTTATTCATCCCAGAATTTCTTTCTGCCTCTCATCCTGATGAAGTGCTGATCCAGCCCAACATGGGTAATCCCATTCTCCCATCATTGCTAACTGTCCAAAACTGCAGTTTCTCTAATCTCCTTTACATTTTCAGATCATTATGGTGATTGGGGTGAGCAGGACAATCCTGGCAGCCAGGAGAGCTTTTCCAATCATATCTGTTCTGCTGTTCCATGTCAGAGAATCCCACACATAATCTGCCCTACCCCCTGTCCTTCCCTATCCTCCCTGGAGCTTTTCTGCTCTTGTCAGCTCAAATGTTGAAATACTCCTTCACATCCTTCTTCCCTCCCAGTGCCAGCAGCCTGACTCTGCTAATGAGGGATGTCAGTCCTTTCTCTCCTGAGTCTTGTCCCAAAACTCCCAGTTCTTTGCATATGTAAATCCCTTCGCTCAATGGTCTCATAAATGCAGATCTCTGCACACTAAACATCTGCAAACCAGGAAAAACACTCCAAACAAATCAAATTTGGCACTTCCCTGTGGGAGCCAAATTTGCTGCCAGACTCACAAGTCAGAGCACATTCCTCAGGAAAGCACTGCCTGGCAGGGACTTGTGCAGCAGTGGATGGTGCCAGACAGGAGAAAGCAAGTGCCTGCCCAGCAGTGGCTTCTAAAGTGCTACTGGGCAGTGTGATGGCCTGGGAGCTGGGAATGGGCACTGAGTGCCACCTGTAGTGGGGAGAGAGAGGGGACAATGGAGCAGAGCAGCAAAATCTCCCCAGTCTCTTAAAAAGCATCTGTCCCTGCTGTGAAATGAAATGCCCATGACTGCAGGCCGTGGCTGCTGCCTGTAACTCTCCCTGCCTGCCATCCCCTGTGCAGCCAAACACTGCCAAAGCAGGCACAGACCTGCTGCCCTGTGTCCAGCACAGGGATCTGCATGAGCAGGGGGAGCCACAGGGGCCAGGGAGTGCTCTGCCTTTCCTGGCTATAGCCAGAGAGAACTGTGGATCCCTTCTCACACAGGTATTACCCTGACATGCCATCAGAGACCACAGGCAGGTCTGCAGTTACAGTTTAATGGATCTAAAGTCTGCCAGGGCTCCCCTCTCCCTCCTGGGACTGGGGGCAAGAGCACAACCACACCTTCTGCCTCCCTTGGTGTTCCAGAACTGCTGTGAGGGCATTGCAGGGCCAAGAGGAAAGGGCAGTAAGAGCAGAATTTAGAGTCAGTCCTGGAGAAGCTGCTGGGCAGCTGCTGTTTGAAGGCAGAAGCAGTTTTGGGTTTTGTCCAGGACTTCTCAAGAGAAGAGAGTTAAGGTTCCTTGAGCACATTCTGTTACTGTTAATCACTGAACTCTGTGACTGTAAAGGTGTTTTCTAACCTTAGTGATTCTAGGATTCTTTAGCTCTGTATTTTGCATTTTTCATGATAAGGATGAAAAGTTTCCTGTGAGCACAGTGTGGAAATTTGCTTAGGCTGGTCTTGGGCACAGGACGTCGTCTGAAGGATGTCTTGCACCCTGCAGTTCTGTGAGTTTTACGTGTCTAGTTCATCTGAACTCATCAAGTCACTCCAGGTTTCTCATGATAATTATCAGAGTATGTGAAGATGATCTTACTGGACTTACTTAAAAGTTGCAACGAAAGAGTGAGCACTGCCAGCTGCAATGTAGCTTGTAACAGAAGAGCAGCAGGTTTCATTTCTTTTTCATGCTCTTACTTGTTTCTTAACAAATTTTCTTGACTGTAAGTCAAGCACAGCTGCAGTGGGTGTTTTCTGGCTTGGGAATATACATTGAATAGACACTCTGACCCCTGTTACCCAACAGCTCTTTAACTGCAGATGTTTAGCAAGGGCCCATGTGCTGTTGTAAAGCCCAAAGCACGTGGCAAACGAACATTTCTGAGGCTCCTACAGGTGGGTGTTTGACTTTATTTTTCACTGGCTCGTGTTTGGGATGCCATGGGGTCTTTCTTGGCCACGACCAGTATTTAGAGGTGAATTCCTCAATCATTTTAAAAGGCAAATGAACTGCTTTAGTTCTGACCGCCCAGGTTTAATGCTGGTGCCAGCCCTGGTTGTTGAGCCACACCTGCTGCCCACGGAGCCCTTTGCCCTCACCCCTGTGCGCACTGGGCTGGCACAGGGACCTGCCAGGCGGGCACGGTGCGGTGTGTGGGGCGGGCAGGGCAGCCACGGAACCCGAGGAAGAGCTGGTTTGCCCCGAGGAGCGCGGAGGGAACTCCCGGGAGAGGCGGCAGCGCTGCTAACACTGTAGCGCTCCTAAATAACACTGCGCTGTGTCTTGCTGGGAGCAGCGTCCGGATGTTTAAACTGGAAAGTGCTGAGACACAGGCAAAGTTTTTAAGCAGCTCCCAGGGGAGGTGACAGAAAGCAGAGTTTGCAGAGCCTGGGACTTGTTTGTTCTGCGAACCGCCCCCCCCCCCCCGCCCCGAAACTACGAGAGAAAACAGAACTCACGCCAAAGTTCAGCCTCGTTTTGCAAAGGGAGATCCGAGTTCTCTCTAAAGGAGCCGCCCGGGCCTCTGCGGGCACCGAGAGGTGCGGAGGGTCCGGGGGAGCGGGGGGAGCGCCCCTCGGGCACGGGGAGGGCAGTGCGGGGAGAGGGAGGGGACGGGCGGGCCCCGCGCAGCCCCCGCGGTACCTCAGCGTGTTCAGCGGCGGGTTGCGGAGCCGAATGACGGCCACGGCCGGGCCCTTCGCGTGCTGCGCCATGCTGAGCTGTCCCCTCGCTTGTCCTCGCTGTCCCCTCGCTGCCCCTCTGTCCCCTCGCTGTCCCCGTTGACCCCTCGCTGCCCTCGGGCCGGCCCTCGCTGTCCCCGCTGTCCCCTCTGTCCCCTCGCTGTCCCTGCTGTCCCCGCTGTCCCCGCTTGTCCTCGCTGTCCCCGCTGTCCCCTCGCTGACCCCGGGGTTGCCCCGCCCGCAGCCCGCCCTCCCCACGGGGCTGGCCCCGGCCCCGCCCAACCCTCAAGAAAGGAGGTTTTTAACCGTGAAACAGCAGCCAAAGAAGCTCTAAGTGATGTCCAGGTGTCGGAAAGACAAGTTACTTGTTGGTAGAATTGTCTGCCATGTTTCAGTGATCTCAGCGCCGCGGGGAGGGGAAAGCCTGGGGAGGAGGATGTGCCACTGAGAGGGGGCACAGGATTTGTGGGCATCAGGGACGCTTGGCAGAACCCTCAAGATAAGGGAGAAACTAATAAAGCCACCTCAGGAATTGTGCTGGAATCGGCTCCGACTGGGTAAAAGGTGATTCTGCAGGGGCAGATCATGGCTACCGACCCAAGAGACCCAAAAGAAGGGAAAGATAAGCACGTGGACTAAATAACTAATGAAGAGAGGAAGGGAGAAACTCTGCAACATTGTAAAATCCGCCTTAGAAAAAGATCAACTTGTAAAAAGAGCTAAAATGCAGGGGAGGAAAGTAGATTCTGGTGTTACCAAACGTACCCTTCACTCTAAAGTGGCAGTTCAGGGAGAGAGGAGGTTCTTCAGAGGGAAAATCCCAGGATGTTTAGGAACTGATGGCTTTTTGCTGGTTCTCTTGGTGCCTGGTTGTCCATCCCTGGTGCTTCCCCCACACAGATGTGTCACAAGGGCTGGATTTCCCCCTGTGCTGTAGCTGTGGGTTTCAGCTAAAGAGTGGGGTGTGTTTTATCCTGATAAGCTTGTTGTGAAATGTTAACTTGAAATGTTTTGATATCTCTCTGTATTTTTTCTCTCTATATATATTTTTTTATCTGTAACATCTCCTTTATGTCTCTTGGTCCTTAAAAGTCAGTGCCTGGGCAGAGTGGCCACAGCTCCTTCCTTGGCCTGGAACTGGTGTAGATAATTTTAGAACTTGATTTGTGTGTACAGAAAGGTCTTTCACTCAAAGCAACTTTTATTGTTGCTTTTGTATGTCTATTGGTTTTATATAACCTTTATTGTAACAGCTCTTGTGGTGGATCACTACAGCTCTTCTGTAATTTATCCTGTAATGTTAAAAAACCCAAACCAGGGATAATACTCTGCCATCTGCTTGTAAAATAGCGTGTTCTGGGAGTTTATAGAAATGCTGTAAAGGCTGCCTTGAAGGGCTACCTGGCCTGTTGTGTTTTGATTGACCAGAATGAAACCAAAGATCACTCTGAGTTGTACTGTGTGTTTATAATTTACAGGCCTGGTTTATTTGTCCTTTATTAACACAACTCCTACAGTTCTGACAAAACAAGCCCCTTCTGAGCCTGGAAAAGAGAGCTCATAGAGGGAAAGAAAAAAAAGTTCTACTGTGCCATGGAAAGGCTCCAGCAAATGCTCAAGGTTTATTGTTGTAATCCTTATGTTTCCCTTTTTCCCCCCACTTCAAGATAAATGGAGTTTGGCAGGAAGAAGAAGAAGAAATGCATTTCAGTGCATACAGAAGAGAAATCCAAAGTCTTTGGAGTTGTACAAGGACCAAGTGCAAGGGCCTGAACTCAAATGCAGCTCCCAGACCAATGGAGGCAGATGAGTGCATGGCATGGACCTGTTTTTCCCTCTCCCAACAAGTTTTCCCAGCAATCAGACCCCAGGCTGCTCCATCAGAGCTGTCCCTGAGCATGGGAAGGGTGCAGGTTGCAGAGCCCATCGGTGCCCTCAGCCTTGGCAAACGTGATCAGGATGGGACAGGTTGTTCCTGGAAGCTTTTGTGTGTTTCCCCAAGAGCTCCTGAGGGTCTTTCTGAGCCCTTCAGTTCTAAGGCTGTTCAATGCCTGCCTGGCAGTTTGTGCTTTGCTGAAAGGCAGCTGTGGCCTGTGAGACCACAGGACATGGTGGCAGCTGCTTCTGCCCAAGGTCTGACAAAAGAGAAGAGATCCTGCCATTCCAGATCCCTGCCAAAAGAGAAGAGATCCTGCCATTCCAGATCCCTGCCAAAAGAGATCCTGCCATTCCAGATCCCTGCCAAAAGAGAAGAGATCCTGCTACTCCAGATCCCTGCCAAAAGAGATCCTGCCATTCCAGATCCCTGCCAAAAGAGAAGAGATCCTGCCATCCCAGATCCCCCTGATTAGTGGTCGGTTCACTACACTGTAGGGGATAGTGCTCAGAAAACACACCTGGCACCCAGCTCTGGAAAAAGGCTTCCCACAACAGGACTATCAAATCCTTAGAAACTCCCTTACTAGGAGTGGAAATGAGGGCATACACCAAAGGAGAGATTTCAATGGATGTGAATGTGGTGTTTTGTCTTCTGAACCCCTCAGAGTGTGCTGTGGTAAAAGAAAAAATTCCTGCCTCTTCCTGAGCCGGAGCAACACGAATGTGTCGAGTCTTCTGCAACCTCCTGGGATCACCAGCCTGCTCAGGAAGTGCTGAATGACACAATCAAGCACTTTATTTATAGGAGGCTCAGCTTAATTTTTATTCCAGTGTATCACTGCTGCAAGGTACTCAGGAAGATGCACCTTGATTTGCCACAGCCTTATTCCCACAGAACAAAAATCCCTGGAAAACACTTCTTTGGCTATTTGCACAAACCCTGTCCCTTTCTGACCCCGGGGACACTGGAAAAGGAGGCTCTGCAGTGATGTCCCAGCTGGAGGAGCAGAGTATTTCTGCTGAAACAACCTCTGAGGAACATGGGAGGTCTCTAATGACCTGTATTGTGCAATCTGAGCAGATCTGTGGTAAAACCAGAGCTGAGAGGGGCAGGAACTCTGACAACCTGCTTGTTCTGGACAGCAGCTGGTCTGAGCACCTGGCCTGAATTACACCCTGGTGTTGAAACAATGGCTTGGAGGGCCAGGGAAATCCACCAAGAGCTGTTTTCTGATTTCCCTTTTACAGCTATGTCTTGAAATTTTTTTCTTTTGGCTTTAAAAAAATATTTGTTGGGAAAAGAGCTGCTGATCTTCTGACCTTTGGCCAGTACTCTGCTCTCTGACCCCTCATCTTTGGTCAAACCCAATACTGGTAAACATCTGATCATAAAATAGTTTCCAAAGGCTTCTTTGGTTATTCCAACCTGAGGAGTCCTCAGTGAGCTGCAGTTCAGTCCTCAGGGCTGGTACACAGAGCTCTTGGAAAGGCACAGCTGGAGCAAGTGTGGCAATGACATCCACACAGCAAGGCACACTGTGGGCTTTGGAATATCATCCCATTCCAGACTTGAGGAAGAGCCCCATCTTCTTTTAGCCATGCAGGTTGTTTTAGCTTAATGTGACAAAGACATATTTAAAAACTTTTCCTCCTTCCTAGGTATCCTTTGAGGAGTTTTTTCATTTAATAAAAAAAAAAAAAAGGTTCTTAAATGTCTTGTAAACTTTGTCTCCTGTTCTGTCTGGGCATAGTGAAATATAGTGAAACCTTTGCCACTGTTAATATGTAGTTATAACTTCGTATGTAGGTGGAGAACAGCTGTATCTCCAACGCTGCACTCCCCCTTGGAAACAAGCAGCTCCTCTGCTTTTGAAATGTGTGTGTGCTGGTCTGGAGGGCAGTGACAGCTCTGTGAGCAGGGCAGCTGTTTGCAGGGAGTCACAGGCTGGGTTGGGTTGGCAAGGACCTCATGCCATGGCAGGGACACCTCCCACTAGACCAGGTTGCCCCAAGCCCCATCCAACATGGCCTTGAGGAAGTTTTGCCTTATTGAACCTTCACTTTGCTCCTTGGCTCCTTGAAACCTGGAGTCACCCCTCTAGAACTCCCCTCTGCATGAGGAATGCTCTGCATTCACATACACTTTAACATCCAGACCTGCAAACACAAACCCATGCACACATGGAGCTGGTCTAACATATCTGTTAGCAATGTTCAAACCCACAGTTTTTCCAGTGAGTGGGTTGCCTGTTCAGCATTTATCTCCCTCTGTGCTACTCTGTGCATTTCAGACTTAAATTGTCTTAAACAAAAATTGCCATTTCAAAGGTAGGACTTTGATTTCTCCCTGCCAGAACAAAGTAGCTGTCGGTTATTTTCAATAGTTTCTGACTGTTTCAGGGTTTTGAAGCTGATATTTGTGTGGTTTCAAAGCAACACCTCCTGGCAAGCCGTGGTATTGCTGGTGCAGGGCTAGACCTTCCTTTTGGGATGGTACCAGACAAAACAAGTCTGCAGAGTGACGGAATTATGGAAAGGTTTGGGTTGGACAGGAGCTTAAAGCTCACCCAGTTCCACCCCAGCCATGGGCAGGGACACCTTCCACTATCCCAGGTTGCTCCAAGGCCTGTCCAACCTGGCCTTGGACACTCTCAGGGATGGGGCAGCCACAGTTTCTCCAGGAAACCTGTCACCAGACTGTCAGTGACCTGTGGCAATAACCCCTCATAGTTCAGTGTTCATATCACAGTGTGATGGATGTGGCTGTCACGATTCCCACTGGGGGAGAAATGGGGAGTGTGAACCAAGATTCTTCAAACAAGAGCAAACATAAGCACTCAGTGTGTCACACAGGCATTGCTGCCTTTTTATTTTCTGTGTGTGTGTTCATACCACAGGTGCTGGTTTGCAGTGCAGGAGGTTATCCAAACAAGGCCATTCCCAGGCAGTGTGGGTGTCCTCAGGAGCAAACTAGAGCCATAGAACCATAGAATCATAGAATGAGCTGGGTTGGAAGAGACCTCTGAGATCATCAAGTCCAATCCTTGATCCAACCCCACTGTGATCACCAGCCCAGGGC
>JAWWEV010000011.1:19736100-19756252 GCA_035583235.1 Hafferia zeledoni
CAACCCCACTGTGATCACCAGCCCAGGGCACTCCGTGCCCTGGGCTGGTGATCACAGTGGGGTTGGATCAAGACGTGTTGGATTCTCACTCAGTGCCACATCCAGTCTCATCTTGAACACCTCCAGGGGCGGAGAATCCACCTCCTCTCCGGGCAGCCCATTCCAATGCCCGATTACTCTCTCTGTGAAGAATTTCCTTCTGATGTCCAACCTAACTGCATGGAGATGTGCCAGCACAAGGAGCAGGGTGGCAGTGCCCACAGGGCTGGAGGTGCTGCTGTGCTGCCCCAGCACCACCATGGAGCGACCCCGGCCTGGCACAGCGCGGGGTGGGCACGGAGCACCTGTGGGTGGTACCGGAGCTGGGGGTGATGGAAATGGTCATCAATGAACAGAGACACAGCTCGCTGTGGAGGGACATTGCTTGGAGACAGCAACGAGTAGGATAAAAATACATGTAATCAATAAATCTTTCTGCTCTCCATTCAGGAGTCGTCGATGTAGCACTAACGAAACAGTTTTGTGTCCAGCAGTAGCTCATTACCATGGCTCGGCTTCGGGAACGAAGATTTGGGAAGGGCTTTCCCCACGCTTGCTGCAAGCGAGCTGGTGGTTAAAAAGGCAACGAGGGATAGGCAAGTCCAGCAGTGAAGCACAAGGTTAAAAAGCACATGTCAAACTTGGCATCTTAACACGCAGTTTGGCCACGCAGGCGGCGTTTCAGTCACCCCCCGCAGGCCGGTAATGCCGAGTGTCCCTGAGGGAAGAACCGAGCCCTGACAGAGCCTCAGAGCGGCCGCGCACACACCGCCCGCGCATGCGCACTGAGGGAGGCATCGATCACCGAGGCACCACCCACCGCTCACTTAGCCACGCCCACCGAGGCACCCTCTCTCGCACCGAGGCACCGCCCACCGCTCACTTAGCCACGCCCACCGAGGCACCCTCTCTCGCACCGAGGCACCGCCCACCGCGCACTTAGCCCCGCCCACCGCGCACTTAGCCCCGCCCACCGAGGCACCCTCTCTCGCACCGAGCCCCGCCCACCGCGCACTCAGACCCCCCCCGTCCTTCCGGACCGAGACAGTATCCTTCAGACCACGCCCACCCACAACAGACCACGCCCACTTCCCCTTAGACCCCGCCCACTCTCCATTGGGCCACGCCCACGGCCCTCCCTCAGACACCATCGGCGCCCCCTCAGACTGCGCCCGCAACCCCTGCAGACACTGCCACGGCCCTCAGACCCGCCGTGCTCAGCCTTCAGACCCCGCCCACACCCCAGATCCCGCCCCGGCCCCTCAGACCTCGCCCATATTCAATCAGACCCCGCTTCCACCCCTCAGACCCCGCTTACACCCTCTCAAACCCTGCCACATCCTTCAGACCCCGCCCAGATCCCCACAGACCCCGCACACCCCTCAGACTCCGCCCACACCCCACAGACCCCGCCCACATCCTGCAGACCCCGCCCCGCCTCCCAGACTCCGCCCAGACCCCTCAGACCCCGCCCACTCTTTAAATCCCGCCCACATCACCGCATACCCCGCCCCCAGCACATCAGACCCATCAGACCCCGCCCACCGCGTTCAGACCCCGCCCACACCTCATCAGACCCCGCCCATAGCCCTGATACCATCAGACCCCGCCCTCACCCCTCAGACCCCGCCCCCACCCCTCAGGCCCCGCCCCCACCATACAGACCCCGCCCACCCCGTTAAAAGCCGCGGGCCGGGCGCGGGGCCGGAGGTGACGTGTGCGGGACCCGTGCGGGGCGGAGCGGCCGCGGGGCTCGGGTAACGCGGTGTGCGGGTGTCGGGGTGCCCAGAGGTACGAGGTGCTTGGTTGCCGCGGTGCGCAGGGCTGCGGGGTGCCCGGGTGTGGGGTTTCCCGGGGATATCGGGTACCCGGTTAATGCGGTGCTCAGGGAATGGGGTTCCTGGCTGTCGAGGTGCTCGGTTAACGCGGTACTCAGGGACATGGAGTGCCCGGGAACGTCGTGCTCAGCGTTATCGGAGTGCTCCGGGGTCTCGGGGTGCCCGGCTAGCTCAGGGGTGTCAGAATAGTCAGGGCTATTGGAGTGTCCGGGTATCGGGATGTTCGGGGTTATTGGGGCACCCTGATATCAGAGTGCTCGGATATCGGGATGCTCAGGGTACCGGGTGCCCGGTTACGGCGGCGTTCGGGGTACTAGGTGCCCAGAGACTGGGACGCTCAGGATATCGGGATGCTCGGGGTTATTGGAGTGCTCGGGGTTCCGGGATGCTCAGGATACCGGGTGCCCGGATATCGGGATGCCCGGGGTACCGAGGTGCTCAGGGTACTGGGTGCCCTGTTATCGGGATGCTCAGGGGTATCGTGATGCTCATGGCTACCGGCTGCTCGGGGTACCAGCTGCCCGGGTGTCGGCATGCTCAGGGTACTGGGTGCCCTGTTATAGGGATGCTCGGGGTGTCGGGATGCTCGGGGGTACCGGGTGTCAGGGTGCTCAGGGGTACCGGCTGCCTGGGTACCGGGATCTCGGGGTACCGGGTGCCCAGATGTCGGGATGCTCGGGGTACCGTGCCCGGTGGCCGCGGCGCTCAGCACCAGGTGCTCCCGGTGCCGCCTCTCCATTGCACTGGCTGAGCCGGGAGTTGCCCGGTCCTGTTCCAGACGCGGAGCTCCCACGCCTGTGTGCTATGGATGTATATTGGGAAAGGGCTTTTCCGTCGTTAGGAGAGCAGCCCGGGCCGCCCCGGGGTGGGCGATGCTGCCGTGGGCAGTGTGGGCGATGCTGCTGTGGGTCGCTCAGCAGTGCAGGTGTTGTCTCTGCTCCCCGGCAGGAGAAGCATTCCAGTAAATCTCCAGAGGAACCTGGAGCAGATCCCGACCGAGATAAACCTGTGCTGTCTGTCCTAATCTCGTCTGAGCAGAACGGCCCCGGGGCTGTTGATAACAACGAAAATCATTGCGGGCTTCTATGGCTTTGTGCCCCGCTCGATAAAAGTAATAAGGGAAGGAATTGACGGTCCTTTCTCCTGGCACAAGTTTGGGAGGATGGATTGAGTGGATGGTTCACTTGGACTGTCTGGCTTGGTCCAGAGAAATGCAGCAGTTGAGTTGATGAGGGAAGGCAGGAACTGGAGTGGCAGGAAAGGGGGAATGGATTTGAACTGGCGGGGAGGAGATTTAGGTTGGATATTAGGGGGAAATTGTTCCCCAGGAGGGTGGGCAGGCCCTGGCACAGGTGCCCAGAGAAGCTGTGGCTGCCCCATCCCTGGAAGTGTCCACGGCCAGGTTGGAGCAACCTGGGACAGTGGGAGATGTCCCTGCCTGTGGCAGGGGGTGGAATGAGAAGGTCCCTTCCAACCCAAACCAGCCTGTGATTCTATGCCAGCCTTCTTATAGGGAGGGGCACTTCTCAGGGCAGAATTTTGTACCTCTACCTTAGTTTTGCTAAAGGATGGAGATAGATGCAAGTAACACTTGCAGGCTTAGGGAGTGAAAATAAGACGTTTGAAGAAAAGAGATAGGAATTTGCCTACTTTCTCCTTTGAGCTTTGTGGGAATTTTGCTGCTGGAAACTGCTGAGGTCTTGTTGTGACTTCACTTGCAGTTGTTGTTCTTTTATCCTGTAGTTTTACTAGCTCAGAAATAGGCTGGTCTCAACATACTGATCTCATTCTCAAAGCAGAGTGAAAAAATAAAGGTAAATACTTTTTGCATTCACTTTGAGATGGATTTGAGTGCTGATCTGATTGCTCTGAGGAGGCACTGGAGCTGTGCAAGCTGCATTCTTGTGGTCACTGTTTGTATCAGGAAGGGTGGAATTTCAGGAGCAGGTTTGATATTCTATTGCCCCAGGAAAGGGGGCCCTCGTGGTTGTGTGGTGGGCTGGATTCACTGCCAGCCCCCAGGAATCAGCACCATGTGGGATGGAGTCCACAGGGCTGTGTTTGTACCTGGGCTGGTGCACCTGCAGGGAGAGGCAGCTCATGGAGCAAAATCACTTCAGCTGCTCCTCAAAGTGTTCCCTGAGGCTGCACTTCCCTGGACAGGCCTTTGGCACTTGGATGGTGTCACTCTGTTGTTTTATTGTGGATTTTTAGATGAAAGCTGTGCACTGCTATCTCCTTATTTCCTGGTATGGCCATTCAAGATCCTCAGCCCCCTCCCTCCCCTTTTTCACAGTAGAAATATTTTTTTGTTTCCTGAAACAGTTCACCTTTGGGTGGTGACCACACTGGTACTTTTGAAGCATTAAAAATGTAGAACTGGAGAATTTTTACCACTTTACCTGTGGTAATTATCACCAATAACTGTACTGGAATGATTGCTAAAGCAGATGCTCATGTTTAGGGAACAAAACCAGTGTTTGCTAAATGTAAGGATGGGGGTGCTATCAATAAATAAAGAAATCACATTTAGACACAGAATGGGTGGATGAAGAATTGAAACAGATGTAGGAGACAGAAAATTACTCTCAGGTGCTCAGTTTTGGTGTGAATTCTATTTTAACAGCTGTTTCTCACATGAGAAAGATCTTTGTCCAAATAGATGGTAAAAGATGAGACTATTGGTAAAATGTGCATCAGATGCATGCAGAGAATGTTTCTTGAACACAAACAATTTAACTACTTTCACTAAGGCTAAGAAAAATGAACTGGAAAAAGCCACTTTGTTTATGGTGTTATTTTAAAGTCTATGTTGGTACAGCAGCTCATAGATTTTATATTTTATAAAATAGATTTTATTATTTTGTTATTTTATTATTTTTATTATTTTGTTATTTTTATTATTTATAGATTTTATTATTTTGTGGAGAATAAATGCTTCTCCTTGTAGTGTCCAGGAGTTTTATATAAGCCTTTGTGACATAGTGTGATGACTTAATTACAGTGTTAAAGTACTACTTCTGGAACAAGTGCTGAATTTCCAGACCCTGGTGTGGTTTAGTTTTAAATGTTTTTTGCAGTGTGGCTCCTGCCCTTGCCTTGAACCTGCTCTGCAGTGAACAATTCCCATTGTTTAGACTCCCTTCATTGAAGTGTTTTCTTTTAGGTCCCTGATGACAACTATTAAAGCAGAATCTGACTCTTGTCCCTGTAGAATTTATCTTACAATTTCTCATGAAGAAGACAACTTGCCTTTCTTTTTTTTGATAGAAATGACAGTATAAGCTTTACTGAATTCCTATATCCAGTATTCCAGGTGGGTCTCAGCAGTGCAGTGCTCAAGTTAAATATTGACTTGCTGTGTAGGACTTTGGTCCTGGGTAATCCTTGCTGAAGCTGCAGCTGGGAGAAAGGCACTGTGGCAAAGATAATCGCTTAAAATCACCCCTTAGAGAGTGGAGCCAGTCTGGCTGTGGGGAGTGGTCCCAGGGGAGGCTCCCAGGGCTGGGGGTCTGCTGGATGATGTGAGTGGATACCCACAGGGGTACCTGGCCGTGGGGACGGTCCTTTTCTCTCTCTGTAGTGAAATAACTAGAATTTGGTGTCTCATCGTTGCTGCCTGATGGTCCTTCCTAATCTTGCTCTTGTTCATGCTGAATGGTCCCTCTGGCTGGCAGGAATTGTGTGTGCCAGGAGCCCAGCTGGCAGGAGGGCTCTGCTCCGGGACGGTGCCTCCCACTACAGAAGGCTCTTTGTGCCTGATGGACACGTGATCCCCTGAAAAAATAAACATTTCTCCTTCTTGCAGAGATTTGCTCTCAGATATGAGCGAAGCATAACTGTTCCAGCATTTCCAGCCCTCTCCATCTATCCATCCCTCTTCCCTTGCTGTTGTCACCTTTCTTACCAAGGTCTGAAATCTGCTTGCTAAACTTCTTTGCAGATGGAATTCCTCTGGAACTGAGAAGATAAATGTTGTTCTCGGGGTGTGGTGTGTATCATTCTCAACTGCTTTGCTGTGGGGAGCTCAGTATGCAACACAGAGCCATATATTGAGAAAGCTTCATTTTATCCAGCTGAGAGGCTTTGTGCATGGGAGGCATCTTAGGCTTTCCTTTTTGCTTGTGGGGAACAGGAATTTCAAACTAATTAGAAGATTATTAGCCAAAAACAAAAACAAAATAAAAACAAACACCCCCCCCCCCCCCAGTCATGTACAGTGCTTTAGGTGAAGGAATTTCTCCGTCCTTTAATAGTAAAAATACTTTGAGCTTTTTATACATGTGGGAATAAGTTATTTTGTATCTTTAAGTCTTTTTTTTTCCTGTCAGAATGTAGTTCTGGGCCGATTTTTCTCCTGTGTTATTCGTAGAAGGTTGGGTAGGTCATGTGTCCACTTTGTTTACTATAAACTGAGGTTTCACTGGAAGAAATTCTTTGTTTTCAATTCAGGACTGGGCCAATGAATCCTTTTTACCTTCTTATTTTTGAAACCATTTCCTTGAGTGCAACGGGCGTGAACTGAAGAACCTGTGGAGTAAAGAGTGGCTCCAGTAACGAGTGTTTTTAGCATGGCTGTGATTTTTGCCCTTGGTGAGCAGTGCTGTGGTGGGACTCGCTCTCAGGTGTGTCACAGATTGTGGCTGAGCCCCAGATTGAGGCTGAGCTCCAGATGGTGGCCAGGGGATTACTTGAGAGCTAATTACAAGAGTTCTTTGTATAAGTCTGAATAGTTACATCACAAAGATTCTTCTTTAATGATTCATCAGGCAATTTAGTTGGGATAAACACCCACAACTTGTTCACTTTCTGAGGAAGTGTTTTTCCCTTGGTCTGCCTGGCTCGTGTTGAGCTGTCCCCCAGCACCTGCAGGCTGTTTGAAGGGGCATTCACTTCCTGACTCTGCCAGTGGGATCTCTGGCATCTTTGAACTCTGGAGAACTCTTGTTCTGCATGTGTGGCCTACATTTCTCCTCACATCCATCTCCAGAGCGAGGGACCCACTGTGGGGGGAGCTGTGAACAAAGGGCTGCCCGTGGTTTATTCAGGCGTGGACTCCCTTGAGCGAGCAAAGCTATTTTTGGAGTTCCCTTGGGGCGAAGGTGGTCAGGGCATCCAACCTTGGAGCTGAGCAGAGTCAGCCTTGGTTGTTACCATGGTCAGCTGGTGTGGTGGTTCTGTCAGAGAGAGTCCCCAAAGGGTGCAGGTGAGGTCACCCCACAGCAAACTGCTGCCAAAACATTCTTTGTGGGTTTGTTATTGTCGCCAGGAAACACCTCGCCCACATTTCAGACACTTGTGAGTTGTGGCTGCTCCTGTCTGAGCTCAACAGACTTGCCCCACAACTCCTCGATAAAGGTCAACACTCCCAGTAGTTCCACAGCTCCGGGTCACCGTGCCAGCCTTGTCTTGTCACTGGGCATTGTCACGCTCTTGGTGGGTGCCACTGCAGTTGTGGCCTTTGGCCTGTGGCAGGATAGCTCAGTGCTGAAGGGGATGAAACTCCATTTTATCCTTCCCTGTTTCTGGAGTGCTCAGCTATCCCTCAAAGAGGAGTTTCCCACCGGTGCCGCAATGTATCCATTATTGATGCAGTGTATCCAGCGCTGGAACCTGTATCCAATGCTGGTGCCGCTGTGTATCCAGTATTGATGACACCGTGTATCCAGCAGCCACGCTGCCATGTATCCAGCACTAGAGCCGTGTGTATCCAGTATGGATGACACCATGTATCCAGCAGTGATGCTGCCATGTATCCAGCACTGGAGCCGTGTGTATCGTATCCAGCACTGGTGCCGTGGTGTATCCAGTATTGATGATGCCATGTATCCAGTGGTGATGCCGCCGTGTATCCAGCACTGGAGCCGCGTGTATCCTATCCAGCACTGGTGCTGTGTATCCAGCAGTGATGCAGTGTCTCCAGCACTGGTGCCACCCTGTATCCAGTGCGCTGGTGCCGCTGTGTCTCCAGCGGTGATGCTTAAGTGTATCCAGTATTGATGCAGTGTATCCAGTGGACTGGTGCCGCCGTGTATCCAGCGCTAGTGCCGCTGTGTCTCCAGCAGTGATGCCGTGTATCCCGCGCCGCTGCCTCCCCGCATCCCGCGCCGCTGCCTCCCCGCATCCCGCGCCGCTGCCTCCCCGCATCCCGCGCCGCTGCCTCCCCGTATCCAGCGCCGCTGCCGCCGCGTATCCAGTGGTAATGCAGTGTGTCCAGTGCCGGTGCCTCAGGTCAGCCCAGCACCTCAGTGCCTCAGGAGGAAAGGTGTTGGGGTCTCATGCTGGTGGT
This sequence comes from Hafferia zeledoni, assembly GCA_035583235.1. NCBI lineage: Eukaryota > Metazoa > Chordata > Aves > Passeriformes > Thamnophilidae > Hafferia > Hafferia zeledoni. The sequence goes on from JAWWEV010000011.1 coordinate 19,744,267, forward strand.
GCCATGGACTCGGCCACACTCAGAGGGCTGCCTGAGTTTTCATAGGATCATTTGTTTTCTACCTGTTCTCCTTAGCATAACCTGAACACTGAAGGTCACCGTGTTGCTCCATGGCATTAGGACACTCCTTTGGGAATGATGATGTTTAAAAGTTGCTTTAGATAGGGTTGATGGAAGGACTCTTCTCCTTCAGGGTGCAGTCACTGTACCTGACACTGAGTACTGAGACCTTCCTAGTTCCCTCAGAAACAGAGCACTCCTTTAACGGGTTATTTACATTCCTTGAGGTATGATGTCCTGTAGTTTGGATGTACTGACCTGTCTGTAGTGGGTGGAAACACTGGTGCTGGTTCACTGATTTGGTGTGTTCTCCTGGTTAGGGACGCCTCCTGCAGCCTGATGGGCAGAGCAAAGGTGCTGGCTGTAAGATACAGGTGTTATTTTTGTGTTCAGCCAGCCATTGCCTGTTCCTGGGAGCAGGAGCTCTCTGGGGAGAGATAATCCAGATTGTTGGTGGGCTGTGTTTGGTGCAGGAGGAGCTCAGTAGGCCGACCACCTGGCCTGGAGCCTCCTGGCCCTCGGAGCCCTGGGGGATGTTTGCACAGTCACTTCTCCCCCTGTCTGGGGCCAGAGTGTACAATCTGCAACAAAGCCATCATGATGTCTCCTAAGAGATGAAAGGATTTGTCTGGGTTTTCCTTTGCTTTGTTAGGGAATAGCTGACCTTGGGAGCAGCACTGTGAGCTGGCTGCTGAACATGCTGAACCAGCAAAGATCATTCCCCAGAATCCAAATATGAGACTTGGTCAGTGCCATCTTCACAACCCAGATTGCCTTGAAGTCTCTCTTTGCTTTCATTTCCAACAGGAAGTGTCAGTTCTTTTCTGAAAAATATAAATCTAAGCCCAGGCTTCCTGGTCCCTGGAGTGGGAGGCTGTTGTATGTCTGACCTCAAACTGGCTGCTGCTCAAGGTTCTACAACTCGTGATGCCTGGTGTTGCATCAGGTGATGGATGGGGGATTTGGTTGATTCCCTCCTGGCCAAGACATTCTTGAACCTTCTATTTTGAGAGGCCCATATGGTTGCAGGACTGCAAGAAAACCAACTTAAGCTTTGTGTTGCATCTCCTGGGCTGGTGCTGGGAAATTCTTGACAGTTACAAGAGCCCTCTGTTCTCCAGTGTGAGACTGTCATTGGTGCCAGCAAACGTGGTAGTAAAGAACGTGCTCAGCCTCTTGGTACTCAGCGAGTTTAGTGTTTTCTTTGGAGGTTGCAGGACTTCATACCCCTTTGTTTCCCTTCTTCCCTGATAAGTCATGCTTTCCCCAAGTTGCTCCCCAAGATTTTGTTTCAGTCTTTTTGCTGAAACCTCACATCTCAGGACAGAGGTGCTAGACCACACTTGTGTGTTGAGAGAGGACATTTCCCTCCTCATAACTGGAGGATTGAATCTTCCAGACATTCTTTGAAGCTACTACTGAGAAAGCAAGGCTCTTGCCAGAGTCACTTGGAGGTACATTAGAGACCCTTAGAGCTTGTTTAGAGCTCTGTGTGATGAGAGAGATTCCTTGTCCTCCTTTCCCCCAGGCTAGCTCAGATTATGCTGATAGCATTAGTGAAGAACCCTTCCAAGTCTGATGTCACTACTGCAAAAACCTGGAGGTTTGTTGAGACACTCACCCAGCACTGGGACTTTGCAGAGTCATCCAGGAATGAAACTGCATTTTGTGGGGCAAAATGTACTGGGATTGCTGTTTGCAGGGAGGACTGACACTTGTTTTGAGGCAGCTGTGAGAGGGAGCTCCACACACTGTTATACATGTGTGGAGTTACCTGACATTCAGGAGAGGTGCTTTGAAGCACTTGTTTTCTTTAATCTGTGTTGTCTGTTTGACACTCTGCTCCTCTTTCTGTAGTTCTTTCAAACTGTAGCAGCGAGTTGACAAGGACTGAGTTTGGGATATATTCAGGACTTCCATACCTGTGAGCCTGCCAAGGGCTGTGGGACGTGCTCTGTGGGTATTCAAGGGGGAAAAAATTCTTGTGGACACTTTGCATCTCAAGCAGTGAAGTGTGAAAGTGGAAATGGGCAGTATATACCAAGCTGTAATTATTGGGTATCTTTTCCTGGCTGGTGAGGACCTTGAGAGTGTGACCTGAGGAAGCTGAAAGAGATGGAGCCTTGAGCCTCTTTGTGACTCTTTCACGGGCGCTTCCAAAAGGACACAGCGGTGATAATGGGAACTGCAGGATGTGCTGTGTGGAAATTTTATCTGCCTAAGTAGCTGCTAGTCCAATTCCATTAATGTTTGCATATTTAATAAACTTTTAATGCTGGATTTTAATGAGTTGGCAGTTATCTCTGAACACCCAGCAGCAGCAGCCACAGAGTCTAGGTGGCTCTCAAATGCAGATTTCCCTCACTTAGAAGACATGTGGCCTTTCCTTGGGCAGTCAGCACTTGACAGGCTGTGGAATGCTTTGATTTGGTTTGTATTGATGTACATCAGCAGTGAGTCCTTAATTTGGATGGAGCCCTGGGGTTAAGTTTTGGGGGAGGAATCTTTGTGCAAAGCCGGATGGGAGGGACCATGACCTTGGTTAATCTGGTAACACACCATTGATCTACTTGGGATGGTTCTTGCCAGTGATCTAATTATTTTGGCTGCAAAGTGGGACTACCAGGTAAGTTGCTTCTAATGTGGCATTTGCTCTTTTACACTCCCAGTGCTTTTGCTTTGTCTTTTTCCCCCAAACTTGCATCAAACTCTTCATAATCCCAGGCAGGCTGAGAATGCCCTGGCTGTGCTGCACAGCTGGAACAAGGGTCTGGGGAGGCTGAGGGAGGTAATCAATCACCCAGGCAAAATCCAGCAGAGGAGTTTGGTGTTGGTGCTTCTGAGATAAACCTGAGTGCAGGAAATATGTCAGTATGTCAAATGTAGCAGGCAAGGTGAGAAGGCACTGCTGATAACACAGTGTCATTCTCAGTTCTGGCACCACTGTGGCTTTTAATAAGTGCCCTGCCCATTCCCAGCCCTTGGGATGAATTCTCAATATGCTGCTGTAATGTAGATGGTAGATGTCTAAGGTGTGAGGGTTGCAGGGGTGAGGAAATAATTCTTCACAACCTTCTTTAAAATACCCCAACAGTAATTCAGTGGCTGCACCAATGCAATGGGTTTCAGGTGACCTTTCAGTGGGGCTGGTAAAAAGCAGGAAAAATCCAATGTTTATCTGAGCCATGTTTTAAATTGAAGTTCTTTTTATATCCTCAGAACACCAGTTTGAGAGGAACAGCAAAGAGGCTTAAGGACAAAAACTGATGGACCATTACATCTTCCAAAATGAGCCTGTTCACACTCTTCTGCTGGAGGATAACTTGTCTTGAAGGTGAGGAGGTTTTGTGTGTGACAGATGAGCTGGGTGATGTCCTGGGCCTTGGCCATCAGTATTCCCAAAGACAGATCCATCCTCATTTCAGCTTAGCCTGGCACAACCCATGGAGAAGTGCTTGGGAAAACAGGTATTTCATCACTGGCAGAAATATGGAGGAAGTGGGGAATATTTTCCACCATACCAGTGAATTATTGTTATTGATTTGGAAGCCCTTGAAAAAGCTGGAGTGCTTAGTGAAAGAGTAAGGACATTTGTTGGTGAGAGCAGAAAATGCAGGTGTTTTATTTGCAGGATGAGAAAGTTAAGTTTGTAAGTTTGTTTGGTGAATGTATTAAATTATGTAAGGCATTTTCAAGTGCTGTTCCTGTCCTACCTCAAATGATATTTCCAGTGTTCAGAAGAGCTCAGGAAGAGTGCTTGTTATCAAAGATGGTAAAGTAATTTCCCCAAAGTAAGGAACATAATGCTTAAATGAAATTAAATCAAAATTGTATTTTGTAGAGGTTGTGGTATCTTTTAGGTTATTTTTGTACTCAGCCCCTGAGGGCTGTAGGCAGTGACCTTACAGTTTTGTTTTAAAATCCTTTAATAACAGAAATCAAAATGGGAAGCATTACATAAGTCCTGCACTCAGCATTGAAATAAAACCAGAGTTTCTGAGACAGTTAAAGTTTCAAATATCTTGATTTAGACTTTACTCTCACTTTAATGAATAACATATAAAAGGAAGCCATGAGCTGTGTAAGCCTAAGTTTGCCTGCTTAGCAGTATTAATTCTCATTTTTTTATTAGGCTGATAAATTGTTTTTTCTGTTGGTTACTTTATTGATAATTAATTTTCCTGTGTTTTGGTATGAGCCAAGTAGCAGCTGTGAACTCGAAGATAATAGTGGAGTGCAAGTGGTGAAACACAGGTGGTTGTCAGGTGTCATTGTGTCTGCACTGAAATTGCTCTAAAATGTGCCCCACTGGTGTCACAGCCCTTTGGTGCATAAATGCTTTTCTGTGTGAGCAAAAAGGCCTGGTAGAAGTTCAGCCTGAGCTTTTTTCCTGTGTTTTTGCAGATCTGTGTCTCATAAGCCATGTGAGTTTCTGAAATATCTGTATATTTGGTGGCACTGAGAGTCTCTCAGGAGTGACAGGGGGGTGAGGGGATGCAGGGTCAGGGGACTTGGCTACATGAGGAAGGAAAGGCTTGTGGCTGGAGAGAAATACAGCTCACATTCCTTGGTGCTCTTTGGTGTCTGGTGTAATCTGCACAGTTCTGCATGAAAGGATGGAAACCTGAAGCCTCAAAGCAAAAAGTGTCACCAAGTTCTGAAATGCTCTCTTGTACTGACTGTTGTTTTCCAAGGTCCTCTTCAGAGGTTATCAGTGAACCTTTTGCCAAAAGAATGTGGAAAATTAGGGAATCTCACTTGAAAATATTTATTCTGGTGTGGTCTGTATTTCTCTGTTGTGTGGATGAACAGAAGTATCTCCTCTTCCTTTTGCTCTCTCCTCTTTCTTCTGCTTTTGTCTGTGAAAAGTGTGACTTTAATCTGTGGACAAAGATTGTGCAGCGGGGTGAGGAGAGAGAGGGAGAGTGGAAAAAGGATATTTTTTCCTGCTATAAGGCTCCTTTGTTCTCTGAGGTCAGGAGGAGCTGAGCTCCAGTGATTTCATCCACTCCTCTGTTACCTGTTCTCATAAGCCAGAAGGGATGGACCCTCCTCTGTGTGAGTCACTCAGTAAATATCAGGCAGTGCTGGTATTCCTGATAGCTCTGAGTACTTGTTCCTATTCCCTGGGCATTGTTTATTTGCTGTTTTCTGGGCTGCTGACACAACCGCAGCAGGTTTTGTCAACACAGGAGCTTCTCACGCTGTGCAGCTGGAGAGGCCCCTGCACTGCAGCCAGGAGCTGTTCAGCCTCTGGGGGTGGAGGTTCAGTGGCAGCTGGAAGACGTTGGGAGATGTTTCCAGTAAAACAGTTGGTCCTGGCTCTTGGCTCGTGGTCAGAGGCTGACTGTGGTTTGCCAGAGGGCCCTGCAGGCTGGGGCTGGTGCCTGCTGTGGGCAGGGGTGGGAGGAGGTGCCCAGGCTGGCAGAGCTGCAGCTCCCGGGGGCTGTTCCTGCTGGGCTGCCCTGGGCACAGCTGGGAGCCCTGTGCTCCCACAGCTCCAAAGCTGGGATTGGCTCAGGAGCCACTGTGGGGTCACAGAACCCTGGACTGGTCTGGGGTGGAAGGGCCTTAAAGCTCATCCAGGTCCAGCCAACCCCTGTCATGGGCAGGGACACCTTCCACTACCCCAGGGTGCTCCTGGCCTTGGACACTTCCAGGGATGGGGCAGCCTCAGCCTCTCTGGGCAGCATGTGATGATATGGTGGTGTCTCCCTGAGGAGATTTGAGGCTTCTGTGAAGGGACAGGGTGCTTCAAGTGTTTGTGCTCACTGGGAAGCTCTGCTGGAGAGGGGATAGGGCATGTTATTCCCTGGCCCACCCAGACCCCACAGGACTGGTCTCCAGTGTGCACACGCACTGGGTTTTGCCCACAGTCTGGGTTTGTGTCTGTTTTTATGTATATTAGACTGTCCCAGGGCTCTGTCCTGTGTGGTAGACCCTGAATAGGTGTAGAGGTCCCTGGTAGCTTCTCTCCCTTGCTTGTGTGCCCCTGGTCTCTCATCACTTGTGGCCTTATGGGATTTGAAAATGTCTCTGTTTCTGGATAAAATTCTCATCTCATTAGGAGTAAAATGTGGCATCAATTTAACCTGAATCTTCACCACATAAAGACAGTTTGAACCTTGGGCAAAGCCTCCCAAGCTGGGTGATCTCCCCAGCCAGAAGCAGTTGCCACCCTTGCTTTCTCTGGAAGGGAAGGGCAGTGCTGGGAGGCTGAGCCCATTCTGGGGCAGCTCACCAGGCCACTGGAGCTGTGGGGCAGAGCTGCACCAGCTTTCAAACACCTTTGCCTTCTCTGTTGCTGTTTCCAGGGCTTGCTTATCCCTTTCTGCCAAGGGAAGCTCTTCCAGCCAATCTAGAGACACTTGAAGTCCAGCTAATCGAGGGCTTCTGTCTTTTCTGGAGATGCTGAGGGTTCCATGGCATGAACTGACAGCCCAGTAGGTGCAGCTCAGCGGTGGAACAAGCAGTGTGAGCAGCCTGAGGCACACCAGGCTCCCTGGGGACATCCCCCAGATCCATCTCCACACTGTGTTCCAGCTGGGCTGCTGGGGGGGTGTGGGCTTTGGGGGATGTTTCACTTGCTGTGTTGGGAACTATTTGTGTTGCTTCAACTGGATGTGAAATATTCCCACTGTGGCCTGATGGGATCCATTTACTGGCACCATCAGCACCAGACTGTTCTCCCACTGCACTGGAATTAACTTCCCATGGACAAAACTTCAGCAGTTCTTGATCTCTGCCAGGAGGGACCTGCAGCCCAGTTTTGTTGGAGAGTGAGTGTCCAGACTAAAAGCCACTGTGTGTTTATCTTTTATTGAGATCTGCTATTAAGAAAATAATTTGTGCTAAGCAGAGCCCATTAAGCTGACATTTAGTTAAGGGAATAACCTGTGGAAACCTGCAATCACATTGGAGGGGAAAGGTCTTGCTTCAGAGTCCTGTGGTGGTTTTCCAGCTGCCAGAGTCAAACAATTCTATTTTCATGGTCCATTTTTCCTACATTTGAATATTGTGTGGATGCATTTTAAAAACTGTTTAAGTTCTGGTCATGTGTAACTGTCAGGTACTGATTGGTGTGATACAAGTAATTGATTGCTGCCCCTGTAACTTGGCCAGGTGGTGTTCCTGTCTGTGACTTGCCTTATCAATCAAGATACTGTTTCTCAAGCCCATTGCATTTGTCATCTTGAAACAGAATTACATTTCTGTTAGAACAGTGTTTGCTCAGTGCTCCCAAGTAAAGGAGAAGTTTCATTTTGCTGATAAAGGACCACGATCAACTTATACTTAATTCATTTGCCACTTGACTGGGTTTCCTTTCTGTGGTGCCTGAGCCTGTTATTTTGAAGTGGCTGTGTTTGGAAAGCTGCTCGGCTCTGTGTTCTGGTGTCTGTTACCACAATTTGTTTTTCCTTGAAATCTAACCACTCTGAGTTGATGCATCTTTTTTAATCTCAAGTTTAATCTCTGGTTTTCTCTTTTTAATTTCCACAGCCTTGATAAAAGCAGCCAGATTATGATGGGGTCAACTTGATGATAATAAATTCCTTCTCCCCTTCTTAAGCCACAGCATAAATGAAATAAGCTAAATTTACTGGCTGTTCTTCATGCCTTTTTGTCCAGTGCAGGAGAAAATTAAGCTGTTTTGACCTTTCTCTGACACTTGTAGTCAGTGAAGATGAGGGCAAAGAAAGGCTTTGTGAAAATAAATGAGGTCACTATCGCTCCTTCTAAGATTGTTACTAATGCACTCCACTGTGCTCCAGTGAGTCCCAGCCTGGGAAGGCAAGTGCAGGCAATCTCTGCTGCTCTTTCATCCACCTCCACCTTCTTATTCCACCTCTGGAGTGCTTTGTCACGGAGGTTTGGAGGTGGTGGCTCTGAGTGGGCACCGTGGCTTTGGTGAGCTGTGTCCTGCCCTTGCCCTGGCACTGCCAGAGCCTCCCCTGGGCTGAGGCTGAGCGGGCTGGCTGAACTCAGGGGCACTGGGGGCTTGGGCAGGGCCCTGTCAGTGGTACATCAAAAAAAAGGCTCACAGTAACCTGGGGGATTTCACAGAATCCAGACTGGTTTGGGTTGGGAAGGACCTTAAAGCCCATTCTGTGCCACCTCCTGCCATGGGCAGGGACAACTTCCACTGTCCCAGGTTGCTCCAAGCTCTGTCCAACCTGGCCTTGGACACTCCCAGGGATGGGGCAGCCACAGCTTCTCTGGGCAACCTGTGCCAGGGCCTGCCCACCCTACAGGGAAGAATTTCTTCCCAGTATTTAATCTAAATCTTTCCTCCTTTAGTGTAAGCCCATTGCCCCCTGTCCTATCATTCCTTATCCTTCCATTGTCCATGGCAACTGTCACTTAGGAAGGAAAAACTGAGTTTACTCACAGTTTACCACTCAAAACCTGATGGTCTGTGTGCTGCTACTTTGTATTTTCCAGTTGTGTTTGTAGAGCTGAGCTGTCTGCTCTTCAGTGGGTTGTGTTCTCTCCTGAGAGGGCAGGTCAGAAGGGGAAAACTGAATGTTTGCTTGACAAAATTTTATTAACACTGAAGGATTTTTATTCAAAAAGTTCATATGTGTATGTGTGTATATGTGGCTATAGAGGTGACCAGTAAAAATGGGCAATTGGATTAAATTGCAGCAGTAGCAGAGGATGTTGTATCTCAGCCCAGGCAATCCCAGGTCTGACAAAACTCCTGCTTGGTGCATTCCTGCTCCTCTGCCGTGTTTCCTGGACAGCTGTGCTTGCCCTGGCTGGCTTATCTGAGAGGGGATTGCAGTGGTGTCCTTGTTTGCTCTGCCCTGTGCTGATACCAGCCCTCAGCCAGGGCTTGGGCAGAGTGGGACCTCACAGGATGCTTAAATCCTTGCTCATGGATGGAGGAGTATTTGACACTGAGAACCTGGACAGCATAACTCAGTGGTGAACCTGAACAGTGGTTGTTTTAGGCATAGAATCCAGGAAATGGAAACCTGCCTTGATTTTTGGCTGGTAGAGGAGTTTCAAAACAGGTGATGTGACTCAAAGCAAAGACTTTTCTGGATATGCTTCTCCTCTAGAAACCAATTTTGTTCCTGTAGCTTGTTGTCTCTTGCAGTTAAAATGATTGCCAGGGTTTGGGAAGTGCCATCTGAAAAATGCAGGGGATTTGCCTTCTCACAGTACAGAAAGGAAAAGTTCCCTTTGCTGTTTCCAGAAGTGGCAAAGCTCTGGAGGGGAGTCAGGGGTTGGTCACTGCAGTTGCATTTTGCTTTACTCTGAAAGGAGCTCATCTCTTCAGAGGGGCACGTGGTGTTGGGTGAAAACTTCTGCCATCAGGCAACCCAACCTTTTCATTCCATTGCTGTGAAAAAGGGTTGTACAGGAACACTTTGCATCCCTTTGGTGGGGCAGTGCTATTGATATTGGACATCAGAGGATACAAAGGAAAGGTCAGAGTCTGAGATGAGTGTGACCTGCCAAGAAATCCCTCCCCTTTGGTTTTGGGTGGCTGGATGGGATAGTTCAGAGTAAAACAAGCTCAGGGTGCACTGGTGTAGCCAGCTTTGGAATACCAGGCCTTTCAGCTCCTTGCCTAAACTTGTGGGTGCAATTCTGCATTTCCTTAGTGTGTAATATTTGCTAAGGCCTCTGTTCTTAAGGATTATAAATGCTTCTGCATATTTCTTGAAAGGATGGGGGGGAAAACCCCCATCTTGCCTAAGAAATAGGTCTGTTTTGAGGTTAGAATTGTAACTTACTGGGATCTCTTGGGATGGGTGCTGTTAAATAAGCTTTTCTGAATTTTATTAACACTGAAGGATTTTTATACTGAAAGTTCATATATATGTGTGTGTATGGCTATAGATATGTCCAGTAAAAATGGGCAATTTGATTAAAGCATGAATTTAAGGAAGCATTAGAATGTTGCCTGGGGCTTCAGTGTGATTTTGCAGAGCTCTGGATGGTTAATACAGAATAGACTAACTGCTAGGACAGAGAAGCCCAGAATAATTTTCCTTGTCCCAGATAAGTCAAGAACTATTAGAGCAGTGGAAATAAGGTTTCAACAAGAGGGGAGGAAAGGGTGAGGGACGTGGCAGCTCTCAGTCTTGCTGATGAGAGGGGAGAGGACCAGAAGTTGGAACACAAGAAGTGTGAGTAGCAATAACCAGTGTAAGTGGTTTATTTGGGATTTAGGATTATTTTCATTCTTCCTGGTGTTTTAAATTTTTTTTAGAGGCAAACTCTATGAATATTTGCTTTGGTGTAAAATGTGCAGGTCAAAGGAATTTGGGATTTTCTTTGACCTGCATGTTTGCCAGGAAAGGCTTCTGTGCTCTCAAGCCTGGTGTTGTTTGAGCCATCACGAGCCATTTCTGTCCAGCCCAGAGCCCCCAAACTGCTGGCCTGGCTGCTCAGGAGGCCTGCCCTCACCCCAGGGCTCTGCTGCCCTGCTGCTGGGAGGGCACAGCAGCTCACACTCTGGAAACCCCTTTCACTGTCCAGCTGAAGTTTGGAGGAGTGACATCAGGTACTTTTTTAATGCACACTTCTCACCTTCTCTTCCAAGAGTGTTATATTTTTCTCTTGTCATGGATTGAGATGTTTCAGTTGTGACACTGCAGTAGAAGTGATGTCTCTGAGCAACATATCCAAGGACCAGGAGGTTGAAAGGAAGGATTGTGTGAGAGGCATCTTCAACTTTCTCACTGCAGTACCTTGGGATGGTTTACTGGGAATTACCAGTGAGGAGAATTTCAGTCTCTTTTTGAAGTGCAAGTGTAAGAAGACAAGTGGGAGGAATGGAAGGGTGTCCTGGTGTTGGCCAGCAGTGCCATGTACAGGCTCTTTGCTCAGTAGCCACCACCAGTAGCCATTATATTTTTGGCTGTTAGCCTTCTAGTCCAAGGCAACAATCAGTAAACTACCTGTGAGAAGAAATGGGAATTCAGTAAAGGGAATGATATTCTGCTCTACTCTGCAAGGAGCTAACTCAGCGTTGTGCTGGAGGATTGATCTTCAGGAGTCATTTCTGATAGTGCTGTGTCTTTATTCTCCTGTCAGCAGTTTGGCTTCAGAGGCCACCACAGCTCATTCCATTGTTCCCTTTGCCCAGTGAGTTTTGAAGGCAGCTCCTGAGCAGCTCCCTGTCCCACTCGTCACCCTCCTTCGGGGTGACCAGTCATGCTCTCAGCAGAGCAAGGTGGGCCAGTGTGTGTGGGCTTGCAGGGGGTATTCCAGGGCCTGGGAACACACTTGCACTGCCTGTTCCCTTGTTCTGAACTGGTGACCTGTCTGGAGCAAAAGAAATAACACTTAGGTGAAAATACAATCCCTTCCCTTGCCCTCCCTGCTCTGTGTTTCTCAGCATCAGGGTTGCTTTTGGTGGGTGTCACAGTCAGATAGGTATGTCCCTCTGCAGCTGAGATTCAGTATCTGCATCTCCTGTGCCTTTGGACTGCTGAGGGCAGTGAGGCTGTGCCTGTGCTGCCTCCCCAGGGAGCCCCTGGGAAGGGAGAACTGTGAGCACCCTGTTTGTTACACAGGGGAGGATACAAGGCAGCCCAGAGGGGAGGCAAAAGGAGCATTAAATGTGCTTTTCTTCTCAGCAGGCTCTTCTCATGAGCTAAAGGAAATTGTCCTTCATGTTGTCTCAGATGATTATATTCACAAAACCCAGCCTATAAAAATCATACCTGTGTTAGACACTGATCATCCACAGTCAGACTCTTTCTCTGTGCCTTTCTCTTGATTACCTTTGTTACCTTGGGCCCTTGGCAGGAGCAAAAAGCCACATCATTCTGATTGCTTCACGTACCCAAGATGTTTTTTGAGAGAAAATGTTTCCTGAGCTTTGTTCAACCTCTGAAGTGCAATTTGGTCTTTCTGGGAATCATGTGAGATAAGTGATTGCCTGGAGCAGGAGAGTATGTACTGA
>JAWWEV010000011.1:19779451-19794228 GCA_035583235.1 Hafferia zeledoni
CTGAGGGTTCCCCTTCCCTCCAACCCCAAGGGTCTCTGCTCAGGGCTGAGGGTTCCCCTTCCCTCCAACCCCAAGGGTCTCTGCTCAGGGCTGAGGGTTCCCCTTCCCTCCAACCCCAAGGGGCTCTGCTCAGAGCTGCTCTCCCCCAGGAATGAGCATTCCCCAAATCCTGCAGCGAGTCTGAGTGTCATTATGCAACATCACTTATTTCCTATGGCATCAGATTATGCAATTTCTGAGCAGAAGAATGCAAAGCCCTGGAAGAACACAGTAGCATTTTAACAGATCCAAAAATACCTTCTGCAGGACAGAGGAAGCGTTTCAGTGTGTAGTGCTGGAAATACACTGTTATGTAAGGTGCTCCTGGCCTGCTGTGCTGGGCAGGTGGAGCAGGACGTGCTCTCCCTGCCACCGGAGAGCTCTCCCTGTGCTCCAGGAGGGGGGCTGGGCTCTTGGGCTGCCTTCTTCACTAACGTGAGGTTTTAGTGCTGCTGCTTTCATTTCTTTTGCCAAAAGCGAAAACCAAAAAAAGTGGATGCTTGATTTCTCTTTCCAAAGCATCACTTTATGTTGAAGGAGTTCCCAAATAAATACCTGCCTGGTGCTTGGTGGAGGTTGAAATCCCTTCCCATGCTGAGAGCCAGGGCAGATGCACACAGTGCATGGGGAGATAAGAGTCACCACAGTTCTTTTAAGGCGAAGTCTGCCTTGGAAATCTATTAAATTTCTTTGTAGGAGTCAAGAGCATGTCAGGAAAGGGGATCTGGTTGGCACAATCTGTTGGGATTTTGGCAGGAACACTTACCAGAGACTTTTAAATGTACTGAACAGCTATGAAATGACAGGGATGCCCATCTCTCAAGCAAATGTTTTATTAAAGTGTATGAAACAAGAGCAGGGGATAAATAGCATTGTTGAAACATTTTTCTCTGCTTTAGACATTTCACTGCTCATACCCTTTCCACCTTTTCTTCCCTTATCCAGGTAATTTAGGAATATTCTGGAGCAAGAGCATTTAAAAAGGTGACACAAGGAAGGTGTTCAGGGCAATACCCACATAGCCCAAGTGCAGGGAGCACTGCAAGGCTGTGGTGAATGTGGGTGATAAAATGTCAGTTCAATTCAGTGCTGATGAAATACAATTTAGTGTTAATGCCCAGTACATGGAAACCAGGCCCTGACCCAGCTGCTGCTGCCCAAGAATGAGATCTTAAGGTTGTAAGACCCCCATGGAAGTCAGCTCAGCATCCTGAACCAGGCCTAGGCATCAGATGGAATCAGAGGAGGAGTCAGGAAAGCAACAAAGAACCAAAGGATCATTGTGCCTTGGTGCATTCCTGTGGCATTCTGTGCTCACTGGGAGTCCTGGCTGTGGGCTGACTTCCTCACTCTGCATCCTGAGCTGCCCAGAGAGGCTGTGGCTGCCCCATCCCTGGGAGTGTCCAAGGCCAGGTTGGACAGGGCTTGGAAGGTGTCCCTGCTCATGGCAGGGGGTGGCACTGGATGATCTTCAGTGTTCCTTCCAGCCCAAACCATTCTGAGATTCCATAATTTTAAGGTGGTATAGGAGAAATGGGAAACAGGGGATCAAAGACAGAGAACAGGTTTCATACAGTGAATGAGAAGGTTGGGTGGGAACTGTTATGCCTGAGAAAAGCTGTTGGAGAATGGGAGTGTTCATAAAGTCACAGCTGGAATTAAGGATATAAATGGGTTCAGGTGTCACTGAAGAAGTGACAAACTGGCTGTTTGAAGGAGGGAATTAGAGATGCCAAGTGAAGAGTAGCTGATGGCACCTTCTGCAGCACACAGTTAAACCACAGGGCTCCCTGTACTGGCACAGGGGTGGCCAAAGCTCTGGTTAAAGAAATTCTGGGATGCATTTGCATGGGAGGAATCCTTTGTGGGCTGTGGCACCGACCCCACGCTGTGTGCCCTGAGCAGGGGCTGGTGGCACCGCTCTGGTGAGCTTGGCTGCCTGCACAGCCTTCCCTTGGCTCCTGGGGGCTGCAAGTGGGGTGGATGGACTTCCTCCTGGGCTGGGCTGGTTTCTGCCTGTGCTGCAGCCCAGGTGCCATTTATTTCTCCTCTGCCAAGCTCAGTTGGGATGTGCAAGGTGCCAAGCAAACCTCCAGCTGGCTCTGTGCACAGAGCCTGAATTCAGCCATCACGGGCATTTCTTGGCTGGCACACCAGGCTATTTTTGTCCCTGTCAGAAAGGGTTCAGACCACAGAGCTGGACAGGGTTCTCTTTCTTGCTGATACAGCCACAGACAAAAGTGTAGCACAACTGTAAAATCCCTTTTGCCAAAAAGGATGAGTCCTTCTTTCAGGGTGGCCTTTGTGCAATACGTTCAGACTGACCTAAATCAGCATGAGGTCGGTCTTGTGTTGTGAGAACAGGGACACAGCTCCTCAGCAACAGTTACATGTCTGTGGGCTCGTGTTCTTCATGTTCTGTTAACATTTCAGAATGATGATGGTGAGAGTTGTGAGCCCCACATTGCTCAGGCAAGGATTGTGGTGTCTGCAAAACGTCTTCTGTTGAGGTGGCCTCCAAATAATTATGGAGAAAGGAATTAAAAGGGTGTATTCCAGTTAGGATGTTGCAGGAGGTGCAGAAGAAGTGTAGTGCTTGTCTGACAAGCTGAAATAACAGGGTAAAGCACAAAAAAGCCAGTGTTACAAGACCTCATTTTCTCAGATAAAGCTGCTGTTTATTGTAAAGTAACTCAGGGCACATGCAGAAATGAGAAATGTGCTCAGAGCTGTTGCAGTGACAGAAAATCTCAGCTGTGTCAGATGAAGAATTTTACACCGTTTTATCAGAAATTGATTGTTTTGGCAGTGTCATAATTGTAATATTTAAAAATAAGGCTGGGTTGTGGCTGAGCATTCCTGTGGGTGTGAGATGGGAAGAAACCTGTTTCCTTGAAGGAGCAGTGTCTGGAGGAAGAGAAGAGATTGATGGCTCAAAAGCACCCAAGCTTTTGCCTTGAGCTGCTTCACAGTTGCCTTAAAGGTTTGCCCATAGTGTGGGCTAGACTAGACTGAGTTAATGTGGGCAAAGCTTCATAGGGTAACTTGTTTTTTAAAACCTAACAAAAAGATAATGTAACTTATAATGTAATTAATTAATGTAATAATGTAACTTTAAAAAATATCCAATCCCCCTGAAAACAAAGAGATTGCCTTTTGGTGATGTGTAACTTGTTCTCTATTAATAAATCTGCATTTACTTTTTGTTTTCAAAACAACCATGCAAAACACAGACGTGTTCCAAGCACTGTGAGAAGTATGGCAAAAGAGAAATACCTGATCCACTCAGACAGCATTTTCCTCACCAGGAGATGAGAAAAAGATTGTTGGAATCCTGTGTAGTAAAAGCAGGTGATTCAAACCCCAGAGGCCAGAAGTGGCAGCCAGAGCTCTGGGATTTGTCAGCTCAGGAGCTCTGTGTGTTCCTGTGCTGGTGTTGTACAGAGTTGGGAGGACTGTGCTTCAGCCTGTTGTAAAAATTCCCTGTGGAGTTGGAGAGAGAATCACCAGGGGCAGGAGAAGCCAGCTGGGAGATGTGTAACAGCATGACTGTGCTTTATAAGCACACCTTTTGTGCTTTTTGTTAGATTTTATATCTCTTTACAGCAGTGTCCCAAGCCCCTGGTGGAGGTGACACACATGGAAATGCCAGTCCTGTTACCAGTGAGGAAATGTGTAGTTCCATTGTTGTCTCCACTGCAGCCAGAAGGGAATCGAGTACAGGAAAAAGCAGGAACTCCAGGGCTTAGGTGTAACACAGGAATCTCTGTCCGTGGTAGTTGCTTGGCCCAGCCAGTTAGTCCTGCCCGCTGCCCCTTTATAGCCTTTAAACTTGGATCAGGCAGTTGCTGTTATTCCCTTTGGAATTGGAAGTGCAAGCAGAGAATGTGCTTCTCTGGGCAGTGTGGAAACAGTGCTCCAGGGAACTAAGGCAGAGTTCCTGAGCTCTGGGCTGGTGGGAGGCTGAGGGGTGGGCACTCTGTGCTTACACCACCGTGCCAGCACAGTGACCTTCTGTCTCTGTGCTGTGTCTGGAGTGGTGACTTCTCACTCACTTTTTAGCACAGCTCTTTAAAGGAGAAGCCTCAGTTATGGGCCATGTATATGGTTAACTCAGCTGTGCCTGCAAACCTGGCCATTGCCTTGACACCCTTACAAATACTGGGCTTGTGATGGCAGCCACGTGCTTTGGTGGCTCTGGGTGAGCCCTGGGACACTTTCTGGGTGGCTGTTTCCAAGGACAGACACAGTATGAGGCCAGGTGAGAGCTTGCCTTGTCATAGCTGATTCAGCTGCTTACTGATTCAGGTAAACTCCCTCTTTAATAGTTTTAAACTGTATTTTGGGCTGCTTGACATGTTGAGGTGCAGCCTCACTCTTTCCAGAAGAGATACATTTCCTGCTTGTTTCGCCTGGAGAAAATACTTTGCCTGGAGATGGAGTCATTTACAAGAAGTTGTGATGGTACAAAATTACACTGAGCCTGGAGTCTCCTTCCTCGTGTGAGATAAATTTGTTAGTGCAGAGTGCATGAACTCATCGAAACAGTTCAAATCAGAGGGTCTGCCTTGAAGTCTGGGTGTGCAGCAGCACTTGGTGAAATCAGAGTCTCTTAAATATGCACAGTCCTCCCCCACACGGCGCTTGCAGCTTTTGGCTGGGAGGCTGCACAGCAGGAGCTGGCTGAGAGAGGCAGCACAGCCCTGGGCTCTGCCCTTCCCCGCAGAGGTTAAGGAGGCACATGCAGGTCATAAACAGAATCTTAGGGTGGTGTGGCTTGGAAGGGTCTTTAAAAATCATCTCGTTCCAATCCCCCTGCCATGGGCAGGAACACCCTCCGCTGTCCCAGGTAGCTCCAAGCCCTGTCCAACCTGGCCATGGACACACCCAGGGCTAGGGCAGCCTCTCAGAGCAGCCAGGGCCTCACCTCCCTTATGGTAAAGAGTTTCTTCCTAATACCTACTCTAAACCTGCCTTCCTTCAGCTTAAGGCCGTTCTCCCTTATTACTACATCCCCTTCTAAAAACATGGCCAACAGTCTGGATATAATGAAACTTCAAACATTCATGAAAACATTTTTCTTTGCCTTGAATGAAACTAAGATTTCTTTTGTTGTGAAGAGTCCAGCATGAAAAATCTCAGCCTTTTGGTACTCTGACCAAGATTAGAGGAGGCATGATGATAAAGCTTGAAAAATGCTCTTTCTCCCTTCTGTGAAGAGATGGTGATGCTGAAGACAACCTAATTTATTTGTGTTAAATCAAATTTTGCCAAGGCAAGATGTTGCATGTTGCAGAATTTACTGTAATAGAAGAAAATTAAAAAAATTCATTTCCCCAACAACTGGGCACTGGTGTGTCATGGCAGAAACCGCCTTCTGCCCCTCCCAGAGTTTCTGGACCACTTGTCTTCAAGTTGGCTTGATGTGAAGTTGTTTTAAAGGAAGTGCTGCTGTCTCATGCTCTCCAAACAATGAGTTTGCTACCCCTCTGAAAATCAGGCTGCTTATGTAAGGGCCTAAATAAGGCTGCATCATGCCAGTTTGAAAACCATTCTGTAACCTTTGCCTGCCTCCTCTCCCCATACAGGGATGGAAGGTGGCAGGGAACTGTGCTTACAGGCTTGTTTTAGTTGGAATGTCTTGGTGTTGGAGAGGGCAGTTTGATCTGGGAGAACAGACTTGATGTCTCTGAGTCTGGAGGTTTGTTCTTGGCTGGGCTGTGGCTGCCATGTCTGAGCTGTGTTGTGAAAAGTTGTTCTTTCCCCGTTAAACCTGAATTCCAGAGTTAGAAAACTGCACAGAAAGGTACAAGCAAAACCTTGGGCTGTATCAGTGTACTCTGAGAGTCACATAGCAGCAAAATGATTTTATCCTCCAAGTCTGATTGAATCCTTAATGCACTTCCCATGGTTGAAGTTTGAGATACTTTGGGACACTGTTACTTCAAGTTCTGGGCTTTATTTTTGTGTTTCTTGCAGGAAAAGCTGACATGTTTTATTTACATTGCTTAATATTTTGTGTTAAAAAAGCAGATTCCTCTGTAGGAACATGGGTCACATTTTGCTTTTGTTTAAAGAATCCCTTGTCTCTCTCAGATTTGGAAATGAGCAGGGGCAGTGGCCATGAGCACCGAGTTGGGCCTGGCTTGGCGGTTTTCTGAAATTCTATTCAGGCCTGGAACTTTTTCTACTCAGCAACAAATCTGTGATGATAGAACAACTACTGCAATAGTAATCATGCTACTGAGGCCCCACTACAGCCTCCCACACTGAGGAGTCACTTGTGATGCTGGTCAGTGGTAGTGATGGGGGGGAGGGAAAGGGGGAGCCCATGTTTATTTTACTTATGGCCTATGATGCTTATTTTGTTTATGCTTATTCTACTAATGCTCATTTGGTTTATGCCTATTTTACTTATGCTTATTTACCTGGGACTAATGATAATACTTGTTTTATTATTTTACTTATGCTTTTATACTTATCATGGAATTTGCTTAGTTCACTGTGTAAAAACCCACACACTGTCCTTGAAGGTGCAATACCAAGGGGCCCAGGCCAATTAAAACAGCCAGGACACCCCATGATAAATCAGAAAACATGTCAAAAGAACAAGATAAGTCCAATTAGACCAGCAAAAGTTGCCAAGGCTGGTTTGAACCAGTTTTGAGCCAAAGGTAAAAAGTTCACAGGAAGAAGACAATTCACTTCATCCCCAAAGACCCCCAAAGACACTGCCCTGAATTACCACGAGGAACAGCACAGGGGCAAGAAGGAGTGACATGAGGTGGAGAAAATGGAAATCAGTTCTTGAGACTCATTATAATAACCCTGCCTTCTCTAAGAAAGTAATGTTTATGCATGAAAGAAAAATAAATATGTATAACTTACTTACATTTGTTAGCTCAACCAGGTGCACATGTTTTTGGAGAAGCTTCCCCCATGTGCCCTGGGCCAGAATAAACCAACCTCTCTATAACCTCACTGGATTAGAGGGTTTTTATTCCACAAAACAGTAGGACAGGAATAAGCAACTCTGCAGCTTCCAGGATGAGTCCAGTTCAACTCCAGTACTGTCTGGGCTGTGCTGCAACTTTGGCTGTTTTGCTTGTTGTAAAGAACAAAGTTTACAACCTAAATAACGTCCTTCTGATAAAGCTTTTATGCAAAGTCTGTGTGATCAGGAAGAAGTTCAGGAGTGTAATCCAGATTCCTGGCTGTTCCCATTTGCTGCTTCCTCTGCTGGAGAGGGACTGAAGCCCAGGGCTTGAGCTTCTCATCCTTCAGGCTGAAGGTCTTATCTCTCCTCTCTGCAATGACCTCATCTTGAGGAGTTTGGGTCTGACCTCTTCCCTTTTTCCATTGGCTGTGTCCTACCTGGCCACCTCTTTCTTCTTTTCAGTAGCTGTTTGCAGAGCCTGGGACTTTGCACCTATTGTAACTGATGTTACTTTTTAACAAAATACTTTGTTAATGCCATTTATTTTTTCCCCCTCCCAGCTTCTTAGGGAATTTAAAACTGGACTTTGTTCTGTGTTAGGGGATGAATAAACTTAATTACTTTTGACACTAAGTTAGAGCCTCTTGTTTTCAGAGGGGGTTCAATCCCTGTATGGGCCATTCACTTAAGAATTGGACTTGATGATCCTTGTGGGTCCAACTCAGAATATTCTGTGGAGTGACTCTCTCCCAGATAAGTGTTTGGGCAGCTCTGGCTGTGGACGAGGCTCTGTGGGAAGGTGGCAACAGAAAGGGGTTGTAGAAGAAGAGTCTCTGAGTGGAGCACGTACCAAGAATTGGGGGTCTCCCTAAAAGGGCCCCCAGCTCTGAATTCATGTGCACCCTCCCAGGAGCTCCTGCTGGGGAAAAGCAGAGAGAGGAGATGCTCTTGCGGGAGGAGGGAGATCAGCAAGGAGGGTCTGCTGTGAAGCTCTCCAAGTCTTACTTGTGTGTGAGGGTGGTGTGTATGTGCTTAGAGAATTGAACAGTATCTTTGCCACACTGAACTTGAAAGGATGGTCATAACTAGGTGGGACTCAGAGGGAACAGCTACAAACCATCCCTCAGTGGACTCAGGTACCTGCACCACTGGACTTGGTTTCCCTAAGGCCCTGTCTCAAGGATTTGCACAGGAATTCTGAGCTTGTGGGCCGTGCCAGAGCAGAAACAGTGGCTGGGTTCAAACCACACCTGAGCTGGGAAACCCCTGGGGCAGCTTCACTCTGATAAATGCTGTAGTAACTCTTCTGAGAAGAGTCTTCTGACCTTTAGGCTCTTGTTTTAAACTTGTGGTGTTTGTTTACCAAGCAATTCTTGCAGTAGGTTACCGATAGTACTGCCTGAGTGGAGTTTCTGTTGGAATTATTTATTTGTTTCTTCTAGGGCAGTAATTATTTACCAAGTATCAGCAGTTGTCTGGAAAGTCTAGTTAATTATCAGCTCGCCACAGTGAAAGCGCACGTAGCGAAAATACTTAAATAAAAATGTGAGAGTTGTTCTTTTTCCTCTCCTTTCAGGTACTGGGTCCACGTGTCGCCTCTGAGTTGTGTTGCCCGAACTCCCTAAGCCCCAGCGCAGCCCATCTCCTTGATGCACACTCACAGCATCATGGCCAGCACTCAGGAGCGCCTGGGCCCGTCTCCCTCCCCGCCGAGCTCGCTGGGCCCAGCCCTGTGCGAGGAGCAGGACTCGGGCGGGGGCCGCGCTGAGCTGCCCCCGGAGCCGCCGGAGGAGCGGGGCTCGCTGCCGGCCGAGCTGCTGGAGCCCGTGGGCAGCCCGGGCACGGCCGTGCTCACCAGCATCAGCGAGGACTCCCGCGAGCACTTCGAGAACAGCGTGCTGCAGCTGCGGGAGCAGGACGAGCCCGACCCCGCGGGGCCGCAGGGGCTGCGCGGAGCGGGGGACGGCGACGGCCACGGCGCGGCCGACGAGGTCAAGGTGCAGTTCAACAGGTCTGGCGGCGGCAGCGGAGGGTTCCTCGAGGGGCTCTTCGGCTGCCTGAGGCCCGTGTGGAACATCATCGGCAAGGCGTACTCCACGGACTACAAACTGCAGCAGCAAGGTGAGCGGGGCGAGGGGAGGGGGCCAACCCGCTGCCACATGGCCAGCAGTCCCCGGGACGGCTCTGCGGAGCTCAGCCCTGCCCGCAGAGCCAACAGCCCGCGGCTGTGCCTAAAGCAGCTTGGGATGGAGTCAGAACCGACTGTCTGGGCTGTTGTGGCAGTGGCTGAACCCCAACCGAGTGTGGGGAGCAGAAGGAATTGGGTTGAAGTGGTTGGTACAATCCCTGTGTTGATTTCTGAGGTTCTTTCATGTCAGGTGGAAAACACTGACATGGGCATTTCCACCTGGGAATCTCTGTCAAGGCTGTCTCCAGGCGACCACCAAACAGCAAGAGTGTTGCTTCTCTTTCAAGAAGACTTTTAAGTCTTTTTACTCAGGAGTAATTTTCCTCTTTAAAATACCATTCAGTACTTATCTTTCCATAAAGATGTTCTTTAATGTTTATACTGTTTTCATTTAGATGTGTAAGTGTAAATGTGTAAGTGTATGTGGGTATAAATATACATAAAATACGTAGTTTGGAAATAAGTGATGTCCCAGTTGATTGCATATCTATCTGTGATATGACATTTATATCATATATATAGATATATGTCTCTTTAGGTGCTACTGAAAGCTAAAGGGCAGATCTGCTGTTGGTGTCTGATTTCTCCCCTAGAACAGGGGGAGGGGGTGGCAGATGGGAGAAGAACAAGCTGTCATTAGAATTAAGGAGCTGAAATGGTGCAGGCTTATGGAAAATGGGAACAGCCTGGCCACCACAGTACTGTGGGACAGGAGTCTCCTGTGACCATCACTCACTATTAATCAAATGGTTCTCTGGCATTGACAACTTATAAGACATGTGGTCAGATTCCTGTCTGAGTGGTTCATATCTAAACCCCAGAGGGATGGGGAGCAACTCCTGATGTGAGGGAGCAGATCTGTTAAATAACACATTGGGTGAATTTGTCTTGAATTAAACCCACTTCTTCCTAGAGTCAGTCATTCCCAGCTCATACCTGAGCAGGAAATGCACCTCTGCATCCCAGGATGGGCTCCTGGTGCCTCCTGGGCAGCACCCTGTGTGCTCACCAAGGGTTTGCTTGGTTTGAAATCCTTTGGCACAGGCGGTTCCAAGTTTCGTTTGCATGTTGTAAACTCAGTGTGTCACACGAGGTTCAGACTAGAAATAATAGAAGTGACTGAAAGTTCCTTGGGGGATTAACACTATTGGGGTGATTGCACAGCATGTGGAGTCAGATCTGGACACTTTAGGAAGGGTCTGTCTGTCTGAGGAGCCTCCCTTGGGAAGGAAAAGGAGGTTCTGAGCAGCCGGATGACATCCAGAGGAGGCCCTGGTTCTGTATGGCAGTCACTGATGTGAGAGATTGAGCACTGATGAAGAAGTGAGCAGCCAAGGGCAGGGCTGGGTTTGGAGGGTGCACACAGAGCTCCTCCTGTGCACAGAGGGGTCCTGCTGTTCTCTGTGTCCTGCAGAGCCACAACTCCAGGGACATTTTGCTGTTGGCATCAGGCCCTTCTAAAAGGGCAGCTTTGAGCTGGCTACAGATGTGCTAATGCTGAGCATTAATTGGGGTCTGCTGTTTATGGCCAATGTGGTTTAGCTGCATCTTCAGTGTGTTCACTGAAAGAAATGGGAGTGAGAAGAAGATTTTTTTTAGTTATTATTTTTCCCCTGAACTGCTCTGATGGCACAAGTGCATTTCTGTTACCCAAGGATAAACCTTTTCAAACTGTTTCTGTGCTAAAATTTGAGGATTTTGTCAGGATATTCATGTTCTGTTTCCAGATGATCTCATTCTTGCTTCTTGCCACCAGCAAATCATCTTGGTGTGCGTTTCATCAGCTACATACAAGCCAGCACTTCAGTAACTGATCCATGTGATTATTTTTATTTTTGCTGTCTTTTGTCAAGAGCACAGAGAATGCACAGTTTGTGTTTGTACAAGTCCTGTGTGTTTGGGGGAGAGGCTCAGGAAATGTCTCTGGCTCTTTCAGCAGCAGGAGAGGCTTGTGGTGACCTTTCCTTCCCCTGGGAGCTGCTTTACAGCTTTGGGCTGGTGCCACAGAGCCTGCAGATGATATTTTTTTCCCTTCATCAGACAACTACTTTAAGCCTCATCCAGGAACAATCCTTTGTGTTGGGCTAATCAACAGCTGGGGTAGAGTCTGGTTTGGATCTGCAGCCATGTGGCCTTCCAGTACCTAAGGGGGGTTATAAAAGAGAGGGAGAGGGACTTTTTACACAGGCAGGTGAGTGACAGGGCAAGGGGGAATCGTTTTAACTAAAAGAGGAGAGATTTAGATTAGATGTTAGGAAGAAAATATTCCCTGTGAGGGTGGGCAGGCCCTGGCACAGGTGCCCAGAGAAGCTGTGGCTGCCCCATCCCTGGGAGTGTCCAAGGCCAGGTTGGACAGGGCTCGGAGCAACCTGGGACAGTGGGAGGTGTCCCTGCCCATGGCAGGGGGTGGGACTGGATGGGCTTTATGGTCCCTTCAACCCAAACCAGTCTGTGTTGCCTGCAGATGCTTTCTGGCACTTCCTGGTGCTCTCCAGAATTTTTGCCCACCTGATTTGGGTCCCCTGCAGGCCCAGACTGCAGGACATGGTGGTGCTAGTGTGGTGTGGCTGCAACCAGTAAAATACCAGTAGATTTCATGCCCTTGGCAGATGTCTGATCCTTGAGCCCACACTGCCTGTGAAGGTCTGGTTCGGGACTGGGTAAATGAGGGAAAAGATAAGAACAACTTTTATGTGATTCCTTGTTATTTTCTTTTTAAAAACACTGCTTGAGTGTCTTTCCCAACATCCAAGATGGTGATCCAGAGGAGTGGGTTTCCATGCTTCCCTTGGGGACCCACACTGGGCAGAGCTTGGTGGGCAGTGCCCACACTGCGTGGGGAGGAGCCTTCCCTGCTGGGAGGGTTTGCTCTTGTATTGCTTGTGCCAGCTGCTTGTCTGAGCTTTCAGTATTTGACCCATAAGGACCCATAACCCCCTTCTGACTGGTTTTCCAGTTGTTTCCCCTGATTTCTAAAGGCTGTTGGTGAGTGCTTTCAGGGAGACACACTCAGGTCTTTCATTTGCATCTGCCAGTTATTTAATTGGGATCGCTGAGACTCCAACACTTTAGAATTGTTTGTGTTTCCCACAGACTCGTTAGACTTGCAAGCCTTTTCCTTTGGATTCAGCATCTGTCTCTAGGAGTTGCTTTCACAAGTTACTTGTTGCTGTTGTCATGAGGGTTTCTGTGTGTACCTGCAGAGCAGGGTGCCCACCCAAGGGTGCTGGTGTTGGTGGGTTTCTGTAAACCAGAGATGCTTCTTGTCGCAGTGCCAGGGCTGGAGAGCAGCCAAGGCTGGAAAAAACTTCCTCCAGATAGATTGGCTCTATGGCTTAGGCTGCTCCTGCACTTCTTCCCCCATGGGAAACAGATTCCCATCATTCTACTCAAATGGTTCTTAATCACCTCAGAAACGCAGGTTCTTGCGTAATTCCTGCTGCTGTTACACTGTAATTTGCTTAGGGGAAGTTTCTTTAGGCCCAGAAGAGTCTGACTGTTGCATTCTGTGTTATAGGTGGTTTGGCTCTTCATTCCTCTTGATATTCCCAAAGATATGGCTGCCCCATCCCTGGAAGTGTCCAAGGCCAGGCTGGACAGGGCTTGGAGCAACCTGGGCTGGTGGGAGGTGTCCCTGCCCATGGCAGGGGGTGGGATTGGATGGGCTTTATGGTCCCTTCAACCCAAACCGTTCCATGATGCTGTGAAGGAAACAAATATTTCAGCACAACAGAATAGTTTCCATGCTGTTCACCAACACACACAAAAATCACCTGTGTTTGCCCCCTCCCTGCAGGAGTGATGCATTTGGGAATTAAATAGAAATACAGATCCTCTCTATTTGTTTCTGAATGCCCTCATTCTATTTCTTTTCTCTGTTTAAAGTCTTTTAGTGTCTCAATGTCTGGAGACTTAAATACCTCTAAAACTTAAACTTACTCTCTAAATGTACACATTTGTTGAGTTACAATAAATAAATAATTGCCTTTTATCTTGCTGCTTGTGAGATTGAAGGTAATTTCAGGGTGACTCACAGAGACCCAGGGTTTTATCTGATGGGTACAGCTGTCCTGAGGCAGTTTGTACAGTGCCTCTGAACCACTCTGGCATTATCCCTACAAATGTGTGCAGGTACCAAAGAGGAGGAATTTTTTAGGATTGTTTTGCCTGTTTGACATTGATATGCACAATATTGGTGTGGGAAAGAACCTTTTCTGTGGTGGTTAATGCACTTTCTGTTGGGTTACCTGGTGGCTTCTGTCCTGTATTTTCCAACCTGCCACCTCTGACCCTCCCTTTTATTTCCTATTTTTGCCCAATTTGGGTGGGAGGAAACCCTCATTTTTTTTTTTTTTATGTCAGCTTTGAATGTTAAGTGTTTCTTCTCATGTCGGCTTTTCTATGGAGTCATGTGCTTTGTAAGAGATCCTGTCCTCCTTCAGTGCTGGGGTAGAGGATCTCCTCCCTAAATTGCCAGTCCAGGGGCCCTGATGTGTTCCATCCCTGCCTGCCAGGTCCCAGTGGCTCACTCAAGTGTCAGCAGGGTGGTGAGCTCTGGAAAAGCAGCAAGAAGGATGGGAATGAGCAGGCTGGAGGTGACTGGGGTGGGTGAAAGGGCTGCTGGGGCTGAGCACATGCTGTGCGTGCCTCAGCTGTGCCTGCCTGGGGAGAGGACCCACCTACTACCTCTAGAAAGGTCCAGCTGAGGTGTAGGAGATGGCAGGTGCAGAGAACCCTTTCAGAGTCCTCACGTTTGAGGTTATCCCTTTTTTGGCTGTGGCAGACACGTGGGAGGTGCCGTTCGAGGAGATCTCGGAGCTGCAGTGGCTGGGCAGCGGAGCACAGGGAGCCGTGTTCCTGGGCAAGTTCCGGGCCGAGGAGGTGGCCATCAAGAAAGTGAGAGATCAGAACGAAACGGACATCAAGCACTTGAGGAAGCTCAAACATCCCAACATCATCGCGTTCAAGTAGGTTGTGGGAATTGTTAGAAATGTGTCTTTGTCCAGGAAGGGCCTTTCACTCAGGTCCTGTGGGCAGCTCACCCTCCTGTGTGTCTGTGCTGGTTTAAAGGGAAACCAGCAGGAGAAATGAACCCACCACAAAAGAGATTATAAGTCAGAGTTACAATTTAATAAAAAATATTACAATAAATACAATGACGCAAAGAGAAATTGCCTTTAACCCACAAACCCAGCAGTCTAACCCAGCCCCCTGGGGCACAAGCACAGTGGGGTTTGGTGGCCCCTGTGCTGAGCCCCACGTGGTTCCCCCCAGTCCAAAGCAAAAGGAGGTAAAAAACCTGTTGGTGCAGATGATGGCACAGTCGGTGGAGAGTAGTGGTCACAATCTGGTGGAGAGTGGTGGGCTCCTCCTGTCGAGGTTCTGGTCTTCCTCTGGGTCCGACAAGTGGTCCCCAAGGTCTCCAAACCCCCAAGATTATCTATGCTTAGGTCCTGGCAGGAGCCCCCAGTGCCTCCCCCAGGGCAGGGAGTTCCACACTGGAGGATCTGACTCTGGGAGTCAGGGGGGATTTTGAACTCGTTGCTGGCCCCTGAGCAGAGCTGAGCCCTCAGGTGGGTGTGGAGGTGCCAAGGACTCCCTGCAGGGCAGTTC